>CM021106.1:245492059-245526738 GCA_007115665.2 Sequoiadendron giganteum | reverse complement strand
TAAGAGAGGGAAGGATGGAGAGAGGGAGAGAGAGAGAATGAGGTATATAGGGATAGGTAGGTAGAGAGAAGTAGAGAGGTAAGGAGAGTTGGAGGGAGAGTTAGGGATGGACAAAGAGAGAGGTAGGTAGAGAGAGTAAAGGGAGATATAGAGAAGTGGAGAGGGAAGGAGAGACAGATGGAGAGGTAGGGAACGAGGGAGATATAAAAAGAGGGGGAGGGAGCGAGAGATAGAGAGAGTAGAGAGGGAGGAGAGAGATAGAGAGAGGTGATAGAGAGGGAAAGAAGGTGGAGATATTGAGAGAGAGGAGGCAAGGAGGGAGAGAGAAATATGGATAGAGGCACAACTAGGTAGAGAGAAGTAGATATGAAAGGAGAGATATAGGGAGAGGTAGGGATGGAGAGAGAGGTGAGACAAAAATAGAGAGAGGTCTAGGTAGATAGAGGGAGGAGGATATAAAGAGAAAAATAGATGGAAGGAGAGAGGGAGGAAGAAGTAGGGATGGAGAGAGAGAGGTGAGTGAGATAAGAGAGAGGAGGGAGGAATAGGTAGGGAGAGAGGGGTGAGAAAGAGAGTAGAGAGGGAAGGGGAAAGAGAGAAGTGAGATACGTGATAGAGATGTGTGATGGAGCTTAAAATTAGAGAGATAAGGAGGAAGGTGGAGAGATTGAGATGGAAGGAGGGGGGAGAGAGAGAGATGTATAGAGGGATAGGTTAGATATAGACAAAAGTAGAGAGAAAAGGTGGGTGAAAGGAAGAGAGAGGGAGAGAGAGAGGGGGAGAAAGAGAGGTGAGATAAAGAGAAGTAGAAATGGAAGGAGAGAGAGAGGGAGATAGAGAAAATTAGAGAGGGAGGGAGGGAAGGAGAGAGAGGTGAGATAGAGAACTAGAGAGGGAAGGAGAGAGAGAATGAAAAGATAGAGAGTAGAGAGGGGAGGAGAGAGTGAGGGAAGCAAAGAGAGAGAGAAAGAGAGGAGAGGAAGGGAAGGAGGGATAGGTAGGTATAGAGAGTAGAGAGAGATATATAGAGATTAAAGGAGAGGGATGAGAGATAGAAAAATGTAGAGAGGGAAGGAGGGAGGGAGATAGATATTGGAGAGGGAAGGAGAGAGAGATGGACATGTAGAGACATAGTTCTTGAGCTCAAGGAAGATATTGTTAGATAAAGGGATGGAGATAGTGAGAGAGAGAGAGGTCTAGAGAATAAGAGATGAAAATGAGTGAGATAGATGAAATTCGACCTCCTAAGTACTAAAATTTGACCTCTTGATTACTGAAATTTCACATGCTGATTACTAAAATTTGACTAAGTCTAAAATTTTTAAGATCTTCCAAAAACTAGAATTTGCATTATAACTCTTAGAGATCTGAAACCACTCTCAAACATCTTGCCTATATATACATGAAATATAACTTAAAGTATAAGGAATTAAATGTCCATATGTAAATGTCAACTTATACTTAAATGTTTATTTCATGTATTTCCCTGGCAGAGAAAGCGAAAATCTAGTTCTATGCAAAGCAGGCCATTTGGCGCTCGCCAAATGACTCATCACATTTGGTGCACGCCAAATTTGGTGCTCACCAAAAGACTTGCTTTAGATGTGTTAATTAATAGGATTTGCTAAATTTTCTCATATTTTTGACCGTGCTCCCCATCTCATTTGCACGTCTTTCAATGCAAGTTTATAAAAAAAACCGTGATAGCGTTAACCTCTATCTCAACTATCTAAATATATAATTCTTTTTTCATTTTGATTTAGTTAAGGTTTTGACTCATGGATTCTATTGTAAATGCCTTTGTTTTTGTTCAAAAACTAACATGTGATAGGTTTAGGATAGATTTTTACACGTTCATCGGATCATGAAACAAATTACGTTTTTTGAAACTAGACTCCATTCTACACATGATGAAAAATAAATACATCAATTTTCGATTAGTTTGCAAAAAAATTGGGGGGCAACACGCTCAAATTTCATCTTTTCAGGATGTGTCCACTTTGAAAATTCATAAAATATTATATATTCATTAAATTTTTTTTGCGAAAGAAGGAGGATAAACTACATGGTGTTAGCTAATTTCTCACTGTGGGGATTTTTGAAATTCTAAAAATAATTTAACCAAAAAGGGGGGAGCCCTCAAACGTTATGCTATTTTTTTGATAAAAATAGGACTTGTTTTGCCCCCCTCCTTTTTGAGACCCTTAATATTCATTAATTTCAAAAAACAATAGTAGCTTAGAAACTAGACTCGGAGCACTTCAACTTTTGTTCTTGCCGCATCTTGAAATTTTGAGCGTAACTATCTTCATTTTCTCGTGCAAATCAGATTTTCCTGATTTAAAAAAAAAAGTGACATCTTAAGAGCCAAAATTGTGTCACAAATTGGTGCACTTACCCATACATATGCATATACATATACATATACATATACATATACATATACATATGCATATGTATAAAGATATGTATATGTATATGCATACATATACATATCTATATGTATGTATATGTATACACAAATACATATACATACCAATATACATAGACATAGACATAAACATATACATATACATACCAATATACATAGACATAGACATACACATATACATATTTGTATACAATTCAGTCGTGCAACTATTCGATCTTTTTTAGGTGCCATTGATGAATTTGGGGGTGTTTAATTTTTCATAGGTGATGGAAACCTATGCTGCATGGGTCCACAACTCCATTCTAATTGTGAAGTGTTGCATAGGTAACCATGACAAGCCTTCACAAAACCAAGTCCCCTAAGTCATTCAAATACAAAGCTATGGTAATCTATGTGAAGTGCTACATAGGCCACACATGTATATACATAAAACATAGACATACAAATATACATATAGGTTGTGCTTAATTAAATCAATCAACTAAGAAATAGAGACATGTTTTAGGGAGACTTGATTTTATGAACGCTCGTTTGATGGCAACATATGCTACACGAGTCCATAACTCCATTCGAATTGTGAAGTACTGCATAGGGAACCATGACAAGCCTTCACAAAACCAAGTCCCCTAATTCATTCAAATACAAAGCTATGGTAATCTATGTTAAGTGCTACATAGGCCACACATGTATATACATAAAACATAGACATACAAATATACATATAGCTTGTGCTTCATCAATTCAATCAACTAAGCAATAGAGACATGTTTTAGGGAGACTTGATTTTGTGAACGCTCGTTTGATGACAACCTATGCTGAATGGGTCCACAAATCCATTCAAATTGTGAAGTGTTGTATAGGGAACCATGACAAGCCTTCACAAAACCAAGTCCCCTAAGTCATTCAAATACAAAGCTATGGTAATTTATGTGAAGTGCTACATAGGCAAGCATGAAAGGCCTTGGAAAAACTAGGTCCCCTAATACATGTTGTAAGAAAGATTTACTGCTCAATATTGATCTATGGTAATACATGTGAATACTTGAAGGTAATCATGGCTATTTGAATTGGGAATTATTTGAATCTGATTGATGCTTGTTTGGTGTGGTGAAATAAATTGCTGTCCTCTTTTGAATTTGAGTTCTGTTTCATATGAATTGGAGATTTGATTGATATCAGCCTTTAATTCTTGACTTGATTGGTTTGGTGGATTGTTTGAAATTGTTTCCATGCTTTTGTTTTGAATAATGGCAGCCTTACAGGAGTGTTAAATGGATGCCGGTGGGAAATTTGCTTTGACTCCAATACGTGCGCACTCTACTTGGCAAGATGGGACAGATTGAAGCTGATACGTGTTGTAGGTCTCATGGTAGATGGGACAGGCGAATGCATTTGCATGTTGGTTTGGTTATGCTACGATGGGAAAAATTCTTGTAATGGGTTCACCAATCGGTCAAAGATGGGTCAGATGGGTTTCAAAGTTGTTGACTTGGCACCTTGTTTAAACTAATACTAACTTGTGTGCATTTTATATCTGATTTATGGTTGATGTGATCAAGCCTATCTATGGATTAATTTTTTTTGATGTTGTGGAGGACCAACGTATAGGTGCACATCATATAAAGTTGAGGACACCCCCAAATTAATCAATGGCACATAAAAAATATACAATTGTTGCAGGTCTGAATTTATGAAGCATACACATAGACATATACATAGACATAGACATATAAGTGAATTAAACACAACTGTAGAGAATTATAGGAAGGGGCAACGAGTGATAAATGCGACACAATGGATTGTTAGGGTGGCTGACTGAGAGAAGTAGATGTGGCAAGGTTGTCCACTTAATACCTCTTCACACATCTATACACACATATTTACATATAGACATACACATACACACATACACATACACATTTACATATACAAATACATATTAGATATAGACATAAACATACACATACACATACACATATATGTACACATACACATAGACATACACATATACATATATTTACATATACATACAGAATTACATAGATACACATACACATACACACACATACATTGCCATCATTGTGAAGAAAAAATGAGAAGTTGCTAGAATGAAAGGCTGTAAAGTTGACAAGTGTGAGAGGCATTATGAGCATTGGATGCAGGTTGGCTCGAAAAATATGCAAGATGTCATGAAAGTAGTATATGTATATGTATATGTATATACATATATACATATACATAAATATATAGACATATTCATATACATATACATATGTATATACATATACATAAACATAAACATATGCATATGTATATGAATATATCTATACATATGCATATATATAAGTAAGATGCAAAGACCTTAAGCATATACAAGTTGGATACACTTCATCATGTTTGGCTGCCAGTGTGTAATTGTTTTGTTTCAAAATAAATACAATTATGTGTGCATTTAATATCTGATATACATATACATATGTCTATGTCTATGTGTATGTATATGTCTATCTACATGTCTATGTCTATGTCTATGTCTATGTCTATGTCTATGTTGATGAAGTAGAACCTAAAAAAAATAGAACACCCCCATATATTTCTAAGACACAAAAAATGGATGACTGATATGATGGAAAATAACCTATGCAAAAAATAACACCCCCAAAATAACCAATGTCACCTAAGAAAAGATAGAAACATTTGTATTACAAATTTATTGAAGTAGCACATATTCGTTTTATGTATATGAGTTTTTTTTTTTTAAAATGCTATTGGTCCACGTTGCCTGCCATGTGGATTGTGTGATTTTGGGTGCATACGTATCAACTCCTCTCCCCTAATACGTAAGCAGGGGCCCTAACGTGCAATGGAACATGCGCTCGTTGGGGTCTACACCTATACGCCGGTCCTCCACAATGTAAATTTTTTTTCATCCATAGATAGGCTTGATCACATCAAACATAAATCGGATATAAAATTGATGGAGCATAAACCAAAATAAATAACACCAACATATTTATCTATGGCACAAAAACAACATCAATTTATTAAGTGACTGAAAAGATGAAGCAAAACCTAAAAAAAGATTAACCCACATTTTTTTTTTTGTTAATGAAACAGAGAACACAACCTAACTCAATGATAATGACCTATGATAATATGATAAGAAAAGTCAATGATAATGCAGAACCTATGAGAATGTATGAAAATTAGAATCAATGATTTAATGCAAAACCTATGAGAAAACAATAAGGAGAGTGAATGATAATGCATAACCCATGAGATTACGATAAGAAGAGTGAATGATAATGCAAAACATATTGAAAGAGATATGATGTAATATAAGCTAGACAATTATTTGAGTTTTGCTTCCCCTTTGACATCAAATAGTTTTTTATTTTTTATAGTTAGGATATTGTTTTCACTATGTACCTGAGCTAGAGGATTACTTGGTTGATTTTGATAATGAATTTTAGGTGAGAATAAGAGATTGGATGAGATTATCATTGAGACATGTTATAATGCTTAATCTAAATTGGGATACCCAAGGCATGAATAAGGATGAGTCTGATTCAATGGATAAATTATACTTCGATCATGTATAAATGATGTTCATTCTTGCTATCAATTTGAATAATAAGAATGTTAAACAAACATAGATGGGAGAACAATAGTTGCACTAAAGAGGAAAAATGAAATGGATACTAAAAGAACAACATAGAAATAATATTCTAAGAAAAAAACTATAGATAGGATCCTCTTCATAGCTTTTATTTCTATCATGTATATGAGAATTGAGACCTATATGCTATGGGATCATATCCTTCTTTAATGAATCTCTAGTGGCCCTTATGGTTTATTGGGGCTTTGTGGTCCTATGTATGTCTAGTTGGTGTAGACATCTTCTCTTTTTTCCCCCAATTTACTTCCTATGGAGAATAGTTACTAGGCTTTAGTAAGATAGTTGTTTAGATGTATTGAGACACCAATATTTTTGGTTTTAAAGCCTTTCTCTCCTCTATTTGTTTTTGTTTGGGAGGTGGGGGATCAATTTTAAACTCCCATTTAACATTCTTTCACAAAAAATATCTATATTTTTCTTTTATCTCCTATATTTATGTGAACTCAAATATTAATATTTTTTTAGCTTGTATTGATTACTTTTAAGTTGTCATCACTTACTCTTGCTTCTTTCAATTATAACAGGTCTACTTAGCTTAGCTATTTTGAGTTCATTTTGGCTATGATTTCAGCATCATTGGATGTTAATATTATAGGCTTTTTCTTGTTTCTCTCCTCTATTTGTTTTTGTTTGGGAGGTGGCTGATCAATGATAACAAAATATTATGAGCTACATTAATTAAGAAATGCCTATATTATAAAACCATAAATCAAAATATAGTCATTTGACTATAAATGATAATAGTAGCTGAAAATCAAAATCCATTACAAATGAGCTGAAAGTTCAAATTACCAATTACAGTCTAGGGTTTTTATGCACCTTTATTTGCTATTTTTAGATGATTTTTTCCTAGTGAATATTCTTATTGGCAATTTGGATCTACTCATTATGTCCTGCCACATGATGACACTAATGACTAATGAGTTGTTGATGGCAAATTCTTATCAAATTCTTTAAAAACTTGTATAGCAATATGTTCTACGAATAAGTGAAACTATTTTAAAAATCAAATATGAATAAGCACAACATTGCAATGCTGATATAACAACAGTTTTGTAATTCTTATACCCATTATATGAGCATAAGAAAGTATCAATAGAGATTGTGAAGGTCTTGCACAGCAGGTTCATCAATGAAGACCAAAACATGTATGATGAAGAAACTGACAAGCCTGTACGAGCTCGAACATCCAATTTAAATGAGGAACTTGAGCAAGTTGACACTATACTTTCTGATAAAACTGGTACATTGACTTGCAATTCAATGGAGTTCTTGAAGTGTTCTATCGTAGGTATTGCATATGGTCGAGGTTTGACAGAGGTGGAAATAGCAATGACATAGACACAGACATAGACACAGACACAGACACAGACATAGACATTGACATAGACATAGACATAGACATACATGTACACATACACATACACATACACATATTCACATGCACATAGACAAGGAGAAGACAATGATAACTCACTCTTCAAGAAGTGTAACTCCCAAGGAATGAAGCAACACCTCATTGTCCAAAAAGAGAAGTGTAACTCCTAAGGAAAAGCTCACTCCAAAAAGGACAAGGATAACTAGACCTAAGTAAACAAATTACACAATTAAGATTAACTTATGGGATGATAAATGCATAACTACACAAACTAAACACATTTTGAAAAAAATGGAAAATTACACAGAAAACATTGATTTATGCTTCCAAGTATTCCAACTTCAAGAAATATTCCATGAAATGAAAGGATTTGTCTCCAAGGAAAGTTTGAGCATGAGATTGGTTGATATCAACAATTTTTTTTGGAAGAGATAAACTAAGAAGGAAATAAAATTAAGGAGATAAATAATACGACATAGAAAACTCGTAAATGCATAATTACACAAACCAAACTTTTGGAAAAACTTGGAAAATTACACAGAGAACACCAATTTATGATTATCACAATTTTTTCTTGAGCAATGCTACTATAGTTTCCATAATTTTTCAAGAACTATATTCTCCCAAGCATTCCAACTTCAAGAAATATTCAATGATAATGTAGAACGTATGAGAATACGATAAGTAGAGTGAATGATAATACAAAACCTATGAGAGAATGATATGCAAAGTGAATGATAATGCAGAACCTGTGAGATTATGCTAAGCAGAGTCAATGATAATGCAAAACGTATGAGAATACGATAAGCAGAGAATGATAATGCAAAACCTATGAGAAAACGATAAGCAAAGTGAATGATAATGTAGAACCTGTGAGATTATGCTAAGTAGAGTCAATGATAATACAAAACGAATGAGAATACGATAAGCAAAGTGAATGATAATGCAAAACCTATGAGAAAACGATAAGCAGAGTGAATGATAATACAAAACCTGTGAGATTATGCTAAGCAGAGTCAATGATGATGCAAAACATATGAGAATATGATAAGTAGAGTGAATGATAATGCATAACCTATGAGAAAACGATAAGAAGAGTGAATGATAATGCAAAACTTGTGAGATTATGCTAAGCAGAGTCAATGATAATACAAAACCTATGAGAATATGATATGCAAAGTCAATGCCAATGCAAATCCTATGAGAATAGGATAACCCTAAACTATGATTGTAAAATTTACAAAATAAACCCTACCGAAACATAAATGCTAAACTATGCATGCTATATTCTCAAAATAAACCCTACTGAAAGAGAAATGCCAAAATATGATCGTAATATTTGCAATATAAACCCTACAGAGCAAAAACCATATAAGCAACAAACATTATTACATGTTAAAAGAAGAAAACAACCCCATAAATTTCAATGGCGGGGAAACAACCAACTACATTAATATATTTAATATAAACAGAGCGATGCTTGAACAAAAGATTAATTTCCAAAGATTTAGTGTGTTTATGAACACAAATAGGGCAGTGTTCATAAACACTAAACTTCAACAAAATAAACAAAATTTGCAACACCAAAAAACCAATAAAACAAAGTGAAATTGCAAACCAAACACAAACAAAAGAATAATGGCAAGCCTTAGTGAGCAAGCTCACCTGGGTCGAACACGCGACGAGCCCCTTCGTTGCTTGTAGTGACCTTCATGGCGGCAAGGAACCCGTTCATGGTAGCAAGGAACTCGTTCGTTGTTTGCATGGAGGAAGTGGAGCTGCTGGTGACGTTCGGCAATTGGCATCTACCCATCTCCGTATCGAATTCTACCCAAACACGATATGGTCTCCAAGCATCATAGGTTGTGGTGAGACGACGAAACGAGCAGGTACCGACGAGCAAGTGAAGATGGAATGTTTACTTGCTAAAATGAAAGGTTGAAAACATGGCGAGAAGATCAAGGCACTGGGAGCATTCAATACAGTTCAAATAAGAATAAACGCGGGGTGGCATGGAGCTTAGGAGAGGTGACAAAATTTACACTCGATAGTTGATAGGAATAGGAAGTGGCAGCGAGTGATAAATGCTCAGTAGTGGATTGTTAGGGTGTCGGACTGGGAGGAGTTGATGTGGCAAGGCTGTCACGTTAAGACGTCGAGCCACACAGGTAGTGGCACCCGAGGTGCATCTGTATTGGTTGATGGGTCTTTTTTCTATTTTTTTCCAGGCGTGGACAAAGTTGGACCTTCCACGTGGCAAAATATTAAAAAAATAAATTAAAATAATAATTTATTGTTTAATTTACATTTTTGTCTAATGGTTTAAAAAAAAAATCCTATTGGTCCACGTGGCCTGCCAATTGGACCATGTGATTTTGGGTGCTTATGTATCGGCTCCTCTCCCCTACATATGCCAACGTATTCCCAACCCGTGCAAACCAAAGAGGTTTCTGAAGTGGTGATGCGACAACATGGAAGGTTTTCCTGACCTAGGAGGAGTGCAATAAATATACAAAAAATTAAAGACACGAGTCTGTTTAGCACCTTATTTCATTATGTTCAACAACCATTGTCAGCGAGTTATTTGGTAACTTACCTGAAAGAGGCTTGTAAATTGCTCTATTGTGGCTTCCACAGATCTGATTTTTTGCGTGTTTAAATAGATTTTGGATGGTAATGAATTTCCTGGATTAATGCCTCTTAATCGTGCTGATGCATTGATTGTTGTTGCTTGAACATATAGCTTATGTAGCCATCAGGTATCCATTCCTTCATGCACTTCTGTTATGTCTTTTACCATTTACAATGTTTGACTCTTCTGGGTTTTTATAGTCTTCTCTACAACCGAGGCATTTATCCTGAAGAGCAATTTAGCAAGATCTAGAAATATGGCATTCCCATGCCGCTCTTATCCTAAAGAGCAATATTCGGTCTTCAATTTTTTGATACCCAATTTGTATATGTTTGCAATTTGGAGAATTCTTATTGAAATATTAAATACCCATTTTCATATATGCTCAAGTATCTGATGCTCTTTTGGTATATCTCTCTCAAGTAGTGAAAACCCATTTTGTGCATGTCTTCGAATAGTTATTTGAGATATAGTGGGATTTTATATAGGTTTGGTCGTTTTATTTCATAGTAAAAAAATGGAATAAAAGAAGCATCCACGGCGTGAGAGATCGATCTTTTCAGGGAACTTGATCTATATTGGTTTTCTTCGTGGGATTTGGCTAATGCCAACCCCTTAAGGTCTTTTACTTCATATCCTTATTGGACAATCCTAAATGGGAGTGGCGAGGAGTTGATTGAATAGAAGCTTATGCACTTTTGACCTCCCTTACCTTACAATCAATACTCCCGTACTGTATACAACCTTGCATTTCATTCTACAACGTTCGTCCCTGAATGAATTGAGTATTTTTAGTGAAAACCTAGCAGTTGGGCAACATTGGGGTGAGGGGTTTAGGATTATTCTTTAATCTTTTTCTATTTTGATTTGAAATTTGGTGTTCGTCTGGTTTGGGAATGCTTGGGTTTAGGTTGTTTTCCATTGAGATTTGAACAATGACATGGTTTTGGGTTTGAGATGTGTTATTCTTCAAAAAATTTATGTAATCTGTTGAGAAATTTTCACATTTTGATTAGACGTTTTCTGGACAATCTTTGGGATTGAGGGCTTTTGGGTTTCTCTTTGTTTGGGTAATAAGCTTTCTATATGCTGAGTTATGCATGATAATTGTTATTCTTGAAATGGGGTTTGCATGATAAATTTGATGTGATAAGGTTCACTTTTTGCATGATAAATTTGATGTGATATGGTTAAATTTACAAGTAATTTTATATGGATATGCTTGGAGGGTTGGGGACATTATCTGATTGCCAAATTCAAAACTGGGTTCTCAAAATTGTGTTCAACAAAGCCTGAGATTTTTTTGCTTTCTTATATGCTTCTTTGACCTTTACTAGACACTATTGCAATCAACATTGTTTGTAAGGAGATATGGTAGAACATGGGAAGCTGTTTGACAAAGTGGAAGAGATGATCACCACCTAACTTTCATTGCTTGAAGAAAATTAAGGTTAATGTTGATGGATGAAGCTTGAAGAAATTAAGGTTCAATGATGATGGAGTAGGGTTGAAGAAATTAAAACCAAAAGATGACGGAGGAGGGCTGATGAAATTTAAGCCTCATGATGAAAATTAAGGCTCAATGATGATGGAGGAATGTTGAAGATTCAGGAAATTGAAGCCTCATGACAATGGAGAAGTTTGTAAGGTGTTTGAGTTTAATGACGTTGGAGAAGGCATCAAGAAATTAGAGCATACTAACAATGGAAAATGCATCAAAAAATTTGAGCCAAGTAGCGATGGAGCTCTCAAAAAAGAAGATGAAGAAAGAGAGTGCAAAGGAATATGTCGGAATAGTGCAAAAAAATATATCTTATGGCATTAATTATATAGATTTTATATAAAAATAGATAAACTAGTAGATATATTACATTTATAAAAACTTTTATATTGATGCTTATCTTAATTGTTGGCTTAATATATGCATGATTTTTTTTAATAAAATCTCTTTTTATATAAAACAATCTTCTTGAGTCAATAGTGATATGGCGTGATAGTTAAGTTGTTGTGTTGTTATTTTTGTCATCAAGGTTCAAATCTCATTAGACTCTAATTGTTGAGAATTTATAGTGGAGATGAAGTCCCCCATTACAATGTAATTGTTGAGAATTTATAAAGGGATCCCCTTCATTCACCCATTGAAAAACGTTTACCCTTTCTTCATAAAAAAAATTACAATTTTCTTAAAATTCTAATTACGCTGAAAGCGGCCCCACGTTTAAATTTTTGCATCCATTTTCTTAGAAACGGTGCAGATAGACTAATAGCCCATCGCCCACCATGTAATGAATCTCTGTCATCCATAATTTTTTACCATTTTTTCGACCGTACCTTTTTCTTCCCTGTTGGTAATGACCTTTGGCTTCTTCACTTGCGTACACAACACAACAGTTATTGCAAAATTTATTATGACCTTTGCCTTCTTCACTTACGTACGCAACACAACAGTTATTGCAAAATTTATTATGAATGGTGAAGCAAGCGGCGGTGAACGGCATTAGGCGATGCTAAGGTTTCCCGTGTGTTTTTTTGAAGTCTTCATAGTTTTTCTCATGGACATCGTTGACAGCTTGATACAATTTGTGTAGAAACTTGAGGTAAGTGGCTTGCCCCCTTTTATCACCTGCAAGAACCACCCTGCTCTCATTAACGAGGATCCCCATATTTTAAATGTTAAAACCTAAATGTGCTCTTGGCCGTAATTTTCTTTATAATAAGCATACTCTAAAGCCTTGCTGAAATTTTATTTTTAGGCTGCAGCTCACCAAATTGGAGAAGTGAAAGGCCAATACCAGCGAGGAAGAGTTTGAAGGAGTGAATACCATATTCGTTGTTACAGCTACAAATGCTCCCTGCATCCCCTCTGCCTACGCCCAAAATGGGAGCCTCGCACAGTGTATGATCATCCATCAAAGCATAAAGGTGTAGAGGAATTTATCAGATGTTGTAGTTGCAAGTGCCCTCGCAGCCATGTATGCAAAATGGTAGACAAGGCATGTGGATTGTCTCCCACAGCAAAAAATGTGAAAACAACCCTAAAGTAGGTGTTTTTTTGTTTTATTATGAATTACATGTACAAGAGGAAGATGGAAGAGCGGCAGCCTCCACCATTTTTCCTCCATAGGCATTAAGCTTCAATGGCTTCATAGAAAAGGTGTTCGGAATAAAATTCATGGTTTACTATTTTTTATTCTGTTGTCCTCTTTGAAACGCATTTTGTCTTGAGTTAGGTGTTTTAAATTTGCATGGCTTGCTACTTTTGTTTTGTTAACTATGCAAATTCGTTTCTAAATGGATTTTTTTTATTTATATTCTTTCCTGTAAGTGGCGGTGTTTTTTCTACATTTGTGAGGTGCCATAAAGTTGTGGAAGGCATCTAAAAGCCCTGTCTTTTTTGTTTTCTGACTCAATATTATTTTCTCAAGTTGTAGCATAAAAACCATGAGGGTACCAAAACTGGTATTGGCAGTCATAATGCTGCGCGCTGAGGTATAAGTTTTCAGCAAAGTGACGTTGTAGTTGAAACTGCCTTGGTAAACATGTATGCAGAATGTGGATACATTGACAAGGCACAAGAACTGTTTGACAGAATGCCTCAAAGAAATGTGGTCGCTAGAATGCATTAGTTGCAGGATATGCACAAAATGGATTTGTTTAAAAAAGAATTGGAAGCTTCTGGGCAAAAACAATTGGGAAGTGTAAAGTTAAATTCCAAAATCTTTGCCAGCAGTACTCTTCCAGCCAATGTCGAACTAGCATTCATATAAAATATACAATATATATTAATTATGCTTATATATACTTAACCATGGAGGATAGAGGATGTTGTAATGTTGAAACCTAACTGTGCACATTATTAGGATCTTGGCAGTAATTTTCATTTTAATAAACATACTCTACAACCATCATGGAAACCTTATTTTTAGACTACAGCATGCCAAATTGGAGAAGTGAAAGGCCAATACCAGCAAGAAAGATTTTTGTGAGTGGTGAGTAGGTGAGAACCAACTCATTTGCTTCCCTACTAACTATAACCAACCATATCAAGCTATAGCAGGAGGTAGGGACACTTTTGCAAGCGATACTAATTAAAGTGAGGGGGACCATGCCATATTCTTAGATTAGGCATTCTAGGATGTATAACCCTGCCATCTTCCAAAATCTGCTCAAGAGTCTCATTTATAATCACATGTAAACCTCTTGTAATTCATTACATAACGTGTAAGAGGACGCAAGGCACCTCCAAGTACAAGATTTTTTGCAGAATCTCGTTGCATAGCATTCTCAAATTCCACAAACATTGCCCATGTTGCTTTTGATAATTGCAACCAAACTGCAGATGCTTCTGATCTTATCTCAAAACAAGCTTCACCAAAAAATAGACAAGAAGAAGGTCACACAAAGTTTCATACATGTCCAACATTTTAAAATGTTTTTTTGGAGACCTACGACTAACTGCAACAACTTCTGCAAAGTTCAGAAGCTCAAGTAGCACTCTTTGTCTCTTGTCTACTTCTCAAGATATTCACCTCAAGATCTTCCCATTGCATCTTGTCTACTTCTCCTATAATGTGCTTTTCAAAACCCAGTCTAACAATACTTTCCTCGAGAAAAACCCTTCTTATGTTGTCATAAACTTGGCAGCACTCTGCCACATACCTTGCTTCCACCATATGCTTAGCAATATCATTAAGATCAAGAACAACCTCCAAAGGCAGTATATTTAATAATCTAAGGACATTTTTGCAAGTGATACTAATCAAAGTGAGGGGAACCATGCCATTGGCCTAATGAGGGAATAATATATAGGGAGATGAGAAGGGTGGTTTTGTATTTTTTCTGCCAGTCTCTTTTTCTAGGATCACACCTTCTTCCTCCAGCAATCATCCCACTCCCTGACTGTTTTCCACTCTTTCTTGAGTTCATTCTATATCTCCCTGGTTCTTATTCACTACCGTTCTGTTAGCCACCAATCCAGCCATCGTTTTCTTCAGCACTGCTTCTTCTGCTCCATCGCCGTATTCTTTTCCCTTGAATGGGAACTTCAGCTCCTCTTCACACATTCTGCCTTTTTGGCTCATTGGATTTAATACAATAAAATAATCAATGGTTATATAAATAAAAATATTTAATATATAAATTAATAATTAATCTTACAATTTATAATCATAGAATTAATATATTACATTAATTAGATCAAATTCTGGATAGAATGGAGTGCAGGAGTGAAAAGGGTGAAAGCACAGAGGGAGCAGAAGTAGACAATAGAGTGGAGGACTGATTGCATGGCAGCAGAATGAGGGTTGAGCAACCTTCCAAACACTCCAGAGATGGTGTTGGGCATGGTTATTCCAATAGACCGGGCTCTGAACCTTTTTGGCATGGCTTCCTTTCTGCCTACAAAAATGTCTCTCTTTTTTGGAATTAGTAAGTTTTCTTTTTGCTTCCAAAGTACCACTATTGGTGAGGTTGTACAATCTTCCTTTGGCATTGCGAAACCCAATTTTGATTCATAGGTTGGTGAGCAATGTTGCTGATTTCATCAGACTTGAAGAAGCCTTGATGGCTTTCAGCAGAATATTGTGAGGATAAGCATGATGGTAGGTTTATCTAAGCCAATCATTCACTCAATCAAAGTTTTATCGGCTCACATTGTTTGGACACAATTCTTATATTTTGAAGGTCTGTCTTTCCGTTGCTTTTGATACAATCAAGTTGGGCACAAGGTTGCAGAATGCTCCTCCAAAAGTAATTTAGGCATTCACATGGTTAGGTAACAACAATGGGTCTAGAAACTCTGCAATTGATGCTCCAGCACTCCATTGAACAAGAAACATATTTGCAGCAAAAGCGTGTTTGGCCTTTATTCAGATTGAATTCTCAAGGATCTGAACCGGGGACAAAACATAAAAATAAAATAATGGAAAACCAAGCTAGTAGATAGGGTTTAAGGTTGGTGCTACTGGTATTGATTTTCATTGTAGCATTTTATGTTGGGAGACCTCTCTACTAGAAGCTTTCAGCCCTTTTACAAGCGGTTAGGGAGAAGAACTATGATGCCAAGGCCGTGAAGGATGGTAGAATTTTCTAATCTCATATTTTAGCATCTGTCTGCTTCTTCTTCCTTATTTCTTTTTTGTTGTGCTGAAGTTTCTTTTAGATTTGGAAGATTTTTGTTTTAGATCTAGGTATTTGATAAGAGTACCCGTTTGTCAAATTTTTATAAGATTGTGTCAATGGTGGTCTAGCCATTCCTGAGGGTAATTGACTCCACGGTTGGGGTTTCATTAAAATGTAAAAAAATTTTCTGCTGTGAGTTGAAGTCATGGCCTTGATTGCCAAAAATCATTGACACCCATCAGAAGAAATTTCATTTAATTGCATGGAGCGCGATATGTTTTAGTTTTTTTTTACAATCTTGAGGGTGGGATTTTATGAAACTATATTTTTTCCCGGTGAGTTGAACTCATGACCTTGATTGCCAAAATCACAGCTACCGATTAGAAGATATTTCTTGGAACTGTAATTAGTATAGGTCCCGGTAAAAATTGGGTCACCTTTATGGTTGTGTGCAGTAAGCTTGAATCATATTTTTTAAGAAGAATTGAGTTATGGGTGATATAGATGGTGGAAAGGTTATTCCTATTAACATAAAAACCAAAACAGAGAGGCATGATAGATGTGCAAGCTTTTCTAGATTATGTGACACCCATCACTAATTTGCTTGTAAGAGTACATAATTTTATTTCTCCAAAAAAATAAAAAAAATCTCTGTAGCTATGTGCCTAAGATTGAAAATACATTTTCACATTTCTAAATTATTAAAATTATATTGTTTTAATGAGAATGTATTATGAATATAATTTATCATGATAATATAGACTGTCATATGTCAAATTGTTGATTCTGGGTAAGCTGGTGAGCTGCATTATCTTGAGCTACTTGAACATGGGATTTTTTTGCCTATCCTAACAAATGTTTGACAAATCCCCTTATCTTGGGCTTGAGAATGACTACCCCTTTGCATTGAGAAACTCCTTTGCTTTGGAAGAACTTGATGTCCAGTTATCTTTACCAAAAATCACCAGCTGGGTTGTGGATCTGGAGTGGTTAGGAGCTGAGTTTCAACATCAAGTATTGCAGCTTTTGGGACCGATTATGTGAAAGCCACTATAATGGAAAACCTTAAGCATTGGGTTTAGTTGCAAGAGGCAAGGATTACCTAAACTGAAAACCTTTAACAGCCCAAACACTCTTGAAAGATGGTTTTCATCTTCTCAATGGCATATTTATAATTGCTTCCTATCCAAAGTTTCACTTTTAGCTTTTGATGGTTATTATAGATACATGTTGATTTGAGTTATATATCTTCATTGCAATTTTATTCTCATCTCCAATTTCATAGTTGTTTTTTGTGTACATTGATTGTGATCGATACCATGACCTTGATTTGGATATCTCTCATGATATATTGTCACGTGATGTATTTCTTTTGGGCAATTTTAATGCTTACAGCAGGACCTTCAAGATGCTTCTACGTGATCTCGTATTGAGCTTGACTTTTCTCGTCTGGTAAAGTTTCCAAACTAGTACTTCACTTTGAGCAGCCATCTGCATTTTTCTTCCTTTATGCTGACTTTCAAATAGAATTCAGTGAGTCATCTCCTTCCGGGTTTTAAAAATATCCTCAAGTCTTTTTTTCACCATAGGTGCCATAGTCCTGTAACTATAATTACAAACCACACCTTGAGAAGCATCATGCAAACACCATGTTCACATGTCAGTCCATTAGATTTTGCTGCCAACGATTTTCTCAAATGTATCAATAACAACCCTCCCAAAATGAAAAAGCAGAAGTGCAATTAAATTTAAGATAGATGTGCCTTGTGTTTCAACTTTCAGGTTGATTGCAAAATTACAAATAGAGAAATGTCTCATAGGGGGATTATTCCAAAGGAAGTCCATATAAACAAAGTCTTTTCTGCTTCAATAAGAAAGCAAACTTGGAGACCAGTTTTAGATCAATAGATTTAATCTTGTTCTTCTTTTGGCCACTAATTATGTTGTTTTTCAATGTGTAGACACAAAACAACTCTAAAATAAACTGCTCTGTGCAACTCCCCGGAAATGTACTCTGTACAGAGGAGGGTAATATAAACACATAAACACTGCACCTGATAGATGCTTTGCAAGAATAGGTACAAGATTGGAGATGTTCTCTTTATTTGGTATTGTAGAGGTGCTCTTTATCTTGCCAGTCTTAGGACTTGCTTGTAATATTGTAAATCTGTGTCAACTCCATTTTGTAACTACATCTCTGTAATTCATTGAAGGAAGATGTCTTAATTCATGGTTGTCAAGATGCTGAGTATTTCCATGAATTTGAGATTGATTGTATTAAAGATTAAAAGAAAACTTACCCATATTCTAGAGCTCACACAGTACAAACAAATAAAAAGGTAATGAGTTCCCATCAAATCACACTCAAATGGTGGTTGGTTTTAGTCAAATGAAAGATAAAATGTAGCATTTATGCTGTTTGTTTTGTTTTCAGAATTGCTTTGTTATGCAATTGTTTCATGTGATATTACTTTGAACAGGTGTCACTGTTGGAAGATCCTTCACCTGCACCATCAGGATGAAAACTCAAAATTGTATGGACCTCTGTTGCAGGCTTACACTACGACACCTAAATATTACTCTCAGACTTACTAAGAATGAATGTTTGCATTAACACATCTTCTTGTAACAGAACATACCATTTTTGCATCACTAAGGCCCTCCAACGACAACTGCATACTAGCATTGCTTTGCCCCATGGGAGAAGCAGGCCATGTTGTGTGTCTAATTTGGATGGTAGTGGTGTACATTCTCTATGCTTCATAAATACATGCTAATGGAAATCAATTTGTTATTTATTTTTATTTACAGTTTTTGTGTACAGAAAACTACTATGACAGGAATTACTAAGACACTGCTGTGTGTAGAGGAATTTGTTGTATATACGTAAAGTTAAATACCATAAGTTATGTCCCCTTTTATCCATTCTGAAGTATTACGCTATCCCACCTCTGTTGTATCAATTCTGTTACTTTTATCTATAGCAGTGAGGAATTTACTATCATAATATTTGCTGGATTTTATTAGCTTACTTGCTTGGTTCGTTGTATATCTCTTTACTTTGCAATTGCCCAGAAATGTACTGTGTGCAGAGGATTCATAAACTATGTTTTATATTTCTAATTAGTTTCATCAAAAAATCATTGTGTAAAATAAACAAAGATCATTGTATAAAAAATATTGCGGCCTGCAATCATTACGTACAGAAATGCAACCTGAAATATATTGTGTACAAACATTAGGCCTTTGCTAACGGGAAATCTTCCATTATTTCTTTTACTGCAGTTGGTTTCAATGATATGTACTGCAATGATATGTGCAAAGACAACACCGTAACTTTCAGGTAATTATATGATACTATCGGCGAACCATGCCATTGGCCTAATGAGGGAATAATATATAGGGAGATGAGAAGGGTGGTTTTGTAGCCATAGTGTAAAGATGTGTTACTTTCAAGGTCACTTTATTGGTCTAAATTTATATATACATAAAAATATTAGACATCTAGTGATAGTGTAAATAGAAAATTTGAATCAAGAGAAGCATGGATAAATATAGTGACACTTCTATCTTTGGAACAACTAAAAATAAATATCCAATCGAAGAACATGTCATAATTGAATGTCTTTGTATGATTAGTGGGTTTGTTGATGATGCTGGAATATTGTTCCACTACTATTGTTTCATTTTGTACTTACTTGCAAATGACCCAAGATACTGGCATTACACATGTGCAACAGGTGCTCAAGAATAAACAACAGCCTTTCCCAAAGACCTAACATGCAATTTTTCAATAATATTTGGAAGATAGTTTAGATACATAACATTTTTGGTTTTAGCTTTTTCCAGTTTATTATTTAAAAAGCCTTTCTACCAGCTTTTCCATGATGATTTTTTCAGTTCACATCTACATGATGGTTAAAACAATTTAACACAATATTATCTACTATATCTTCAGTGTACCCATTGCACACGAAGGTGCGATTGCTAGTTATATTTTATAATAAAAATACCATAAAACCTAAGCCCGCCCGCCTTCCTGTGATTTAACATTTCCCTCCGAATTTTACTGTTATGAATGTAGGCGGCATGTGGATTACGAATTTGTTGTGGACCACGCTCGTTTTAGCTTTTGCTATAAATGTCGGTGGACTGTGGTCTCGCGTGATAAACATTTAATCTCATTCGGCTGACAGACGGTCCAATGAATGGTATAATTTTCGCCACGCGAATTGCCAATGTAAGCTGGATGACGTAAATTAGACATCGAGATGTGACTCATTGTAAACAGCAATGATAAAAAGTCTTTGAGGTGAGACGAAGGCATGGATTGAATTTTCCTACGCACCCCTGTTTGATTTTGGTTACAGAGGGAATCCAAAACGACCATACATGGGTTTGAATCTGGTAAAGGTCCAGCTATAAATCTTCTATACTCTAGTTAAAAAGCAACCGAGGTTTCATGGTCAAGACTTCTGTTAGGTGTTATCATGGAATGCAAGGGACAAGAGCAAAAGTTTGCAGATCATGAGAAAAAGCAATGTGAGGGACAAAAGTGCAGGAAACGTGCAGCACAAGATGACAATGAAGATGAAGTCCAAGAATTTTTCGCTCTAGTGGACAGAATTCATGCAATGCACAATATTTATAAGCAGAAGCCAATGAATTGCCCTTCTGCTGCAGAAATACTCACATCTCAGATTGAGGGTAGCAATGATATGGAAGGTAAATCTATGAATTATCCTTCTGCAGGTGAAACGCCCACATCTCAGATTGTGGGTGGGGATGTCATCCAAGGCAAATCTCCATGGAAGCCCTCTTTCCGATGGGAGGATTTTTCTGCCTTAGCCGGGAAAGATTGTAGTTTTACTGATTGTTCAAACAATGCAAGCACTTCGGTGGTGTGGGTAAAATCTTGTAGTGGAAGTGATCAAAATATGGGTGTGAGGAGTTTTGATCTCAATGTTGAGGCTACTGCAGAAGAGTAGATTTCTGCAGAAGCATTACCCTTTTGTGGGTTCTTTGTGCTGTACTTGTTACTGCTTTTAATGACAATGATAATGATACGTTACATTTTTTTCTCTGTGTTTTGTGCCTGTGTCACCTCGTCCTATACCATTATGATAATATCCATCTTCACGGACTGTTCAGGCATTGTAATTAAAATTCTGTGTGTTTAGTTTATAAAAATATTTGAATCCCAGACTCCAGTACGTTCAATATACAATCTAAAAAATGAAAATCTGACTTTGTTGATATATGATTTTCACAGTCTATAGTATCTATAGTATTGTAGTGTGTAATTTCTGTTTTTGACGGTGTGATTTTTTTTCGTAAGATCAAACTACATGATCTATCATAAGGAAGATAAAGATAAGAGAACAGAATCTATCATCTTTTTATAGAAAATAAGAGAGCAGAATTGTAGATTATATAATTTGATCCGTAAAAGAAAAAAAAAATTTACACAATCAAAACCAGAAACTGCACACTGTATTTAGCTTCTCATTTATAGAAGTTAAGATATTTATTTAAACAAGCTGCCCGGTGAAGTAAACATGTTCGGTGCAGTGCTGGATGAAGGTGGGAGATTTTGTGTTCACATGTAGATCGATTGGTTAAATTAATGGGATTATTTCCTGTTAAATTTTTAGCCAATAACCTATGTTGTCATTAAACCAATTGATATGTAAATAGAGCGGTCAGCAAACTATACAGAGGCTCAGATTTGTATTTATTTTCTTTTCTTTTTAAAACTACAGCAATTTCGTGGACTTGTTTGAAGCTTCATAAGTAGCTTTGTATTATGAGAAATGCACTGCTTTCTGCTTGAAAATTCCTATCAACTGTGGAAATCATTCAGTTTACCGAGCAAAGGCAATGCTTGTAACCTCTTCATGAACAGACAACAATTGCCCACACAGTTTGAAACAGACGTTGCCAAATGAGGGCCTTGGGGTTTTTCTACATAGATGGACCATCTGAAAACAACACGAAAAGGAGATTTAGAATGCATTTATCAGTGTAACTGTGTATGATATTTATATACACCATTTATTTAAAGGACTATAATTTAGTCAAAGGTTTTAATATCTCATAATTTAATTAAAAAAATTTATTAAGTGGGAGTTTTATTTGCATTTGTCTTTGAATAAATAATTTTATTTAATTCATAAAGATAATTGAATGAAATAAATAAATATGAATTAATTTATTTTAGAGAAAAAAATAATTTAAACAAATCTTTTAAATTTATTTAATTTAAATAAATTTGAATTTAATTAATGTTGGAGGGAATATGATAAATTAATTTAAAAATTAAAAATTATTTATTTAAATAATTTAATTAATATAGATATGATGAAAAAATAAAGATAATTAATATTATTTAATTATGGATGAAAAAGAAGAAATATTAGCTTAATTAAATAATTAAAAAATATTTAAGTAATTATAGATAGAAGAAATGATAAGGATAATGATGAAATGATAAGATGAAAATACATTAATCATTTTTAATTGTATACACCTTGAATGTGGGGTATAATTTGATTAGTTATTGTTTATAATCTCTTCTTTAATGTATGAACCAAATCTAACTTTTATCATACCTTTGGGGATTTGTACCTTAGTGGATAAAATTTCATCATTCTCATGAATTATATGACAACATTTTTGATTCCATGATCTAAATATTTATTACTAGATATTAATTATAAATATTACACTCAATAATAACATGGCGATACATCTATTCTTTTACATTGATTTACTCCAGTAAAATGTAATATTAATGAATATATTGTATATGAGAAGATGGATAATTTAAAATGAATAGATTCATACTATCCTACTAAATAAATATGGTCAACCTTATTAATTAAAAAGATTATATTAGGTAATAATTTTTTTATTAGGGTTAGGGCTTGATAAAATATCTTTGCATTATAAAATCTCCCATATTTAATTTTTAGTGTTTCTATTAGACATGTGTTTTATATTTTGTGCATGTTTTATATCACTTATTAACCATACACCCTACCACAATAGGTAGATCTAAAGGACTATTTCAAATAGGGTCCTTTATTTTTGAGCCCATTGTATTGCAATATCACTTAGGGGTTTTCTAAAATAATGTGCTTATAAATCCCATATATGGATCAGGGTTAAGCAAACATGAGAAGTATATTTTTCTTGATAATTATAGTGAGGGATATATTGAGACCTTCAACCTTAATATCAAAAAATAGACAACAACTATCTTAAATGGGTAAACATAACTTCTACATAAAAAGGCCTATGATAGAATAGAACAATAGAGTAAAAACATTCAAATCCCCTCAATAAATAAAGGACAATAAATAGAACTATAACATGGCTAACTAAAAAATAAAAAAAATAATAAGGAAGATAAATATTGGTAGCTTCCCAACCGCTCACACTACCACACAATATGTTCAAGCCTTTAACCCTCCAATCAATGACATTACATTTCTCTTAGGAATAATCACTAGAACTTGTGATAGAGCTATATTCCCACCCCAAATAGAGCTGGAAATGGTTTGAAACATTCACCATTAATGAAAGTTTACCTCCTTCAACCTTGAACTGGCATATATATTTAGCTAAAGAATGGAATATAAAATAACTAGCCACTTTTAGGGATCCATTCTTGTGAAACACTAGAATAATATTTTCACAACCATTCAAATATTAAAAGATAAAAATGACCCTGTAGTTATTTTTACATGGACTACATCTCATTTTAAAAACAAAAAAAAATATACCTCTAGCGATAGGGAATAAAGAACTTTAATAAACCAAGACTTGGTATTTATTTCATTAACCAATGAGGCCTCCTAAATTATTCTGACCAAAATTTAGGCCAAAACCAACCACAATAATTTTAGAAACATTCAAGTCTTTAGGATGGATCACCAAAATAGAAATCCAACCTCTCAAAGCCTTAGAAACCATCACAATATATATCTTAGACTTAAAATATCACTTAGTGTTTTATGCAAGGTCCAAGTCATTCATACAAGAATAATTAATATAATTGAATAAGTACATATATGCATTCAATGTTTTGGATTTCTAACTACAATTGATAATCTTGATATCCTATATTTTATTATCTATAAAGGAAAATATTAGTAGAAATCACTAAGATAAACCTAATAACTATAGATTCTTCCTATCCAACTAAAATATAGTCAAAGGGTAGATGACATGTCTATTAATACTACCCTTTAAAAGAAAGATTTGGATTAGCCAACCAACCCTAGTGTACTAGATCAATTATGTATCCGAAAAGAGAAATTATTGGAAATCCTACTATATATGTTGTAGATAGCTACTCCAAGGCCCTTCCTTCTCTTGTTGAACTTATAAGTTAATCACCAAGATCCCAAGATTTTTAGGATTGATTGAATCCACTATCACCTACCTTTAGTGTGAGGAGTATGCCTATGAAGATGACAATATATTTTCTCATTGTTTTGTGATCACTATAACTACATGTGTTTTTTCCATGCTAAGAACTAATATGTCCATAATTTTTCAACCTTACAAAAATCAAGGGAACATTGATATATTGATGTTATAAATTCATACTGTAATTAAATATCATACAAAGTGTCTACAAAGAGCTTATATAAGATCAAAGGAAGAATATAAATCTAGATTTACCTTTAAGCTATGAGACTTGTTTAGCTATCACCAAAATCCTTCTTTCCAACCTGTAACTAGACTTGCCAAATGTCACATGCATTTCATATTATTCAACTTGGATACTAAAAGTAAAATTCTTGTAAGTCTTGGAATATGAAGAATGAGAGGAAAAGTCTCCCATTTATAGCTTTCCAAATTGGAAAAGAGAGAAAGATTAAGCAATGTGGGATCATTCAACATCCAATTTCCAAGTTCCACTTGTCAAGATGTGAATGGGTGAAGGTTGTGCACATTTTGATCAAAGTGCCAATAAATGATATTAGGTGGAATTTCAAATTTAAGAAATGACATGTGAGAGGGAAAAAAGAATGAAACAAATGCCACTTGGCTCAATGCACAAGGACATGTAAAAGGAGTGAATGCTTTGTTGGAAGGACAAATCCACTTGGATTTGAATTGAAATTTGAAGGAATATTCCTCCCTTATTCCATGTTGAGAGAAAATAGACAATTTAATAAATCAAAGTAATTGATTTATTGTGCAAGTTGCATTCTCTAGAGAACGTGACATATTTTAGGATTAAATTAATGAAATATTAATTAACTTAATGAGGATTTAGGATATGTGACAATTTAGACTTAAATTTATGAGTTAATTTAAATCAAATTGAAAGGAAGAGTTTAATTAAATAAATGTTTTGATTTATTTAACTAAATGGGGTAATGTTAGATTAAATCAAATAAGGTTTTAATTTATTCAATTTAATAAGAGGACTTCAAAGATTTAATTTAAATAAAATGAATTATTTAAATGAATAGAGATTTAGGGTTAATTAAATTAAATTGATTAATTTAATCAACAGAGGGGAGAATGGTGTAGGAGCACACCTTGGCTAACCTCCATTTTTGTTATTTTGGCTTGTACTTGACTCTAGCCAAGTCAAGAAGTTTGTTTGCTTTCAGACCTTAGAAGGTCATTACTTTTGTGGGCTAGGTGAGTTAGTCATTAGGACTAAGGTCACACATTTAGCCATTGTTAGTAGTTTATGTTTTCTTAATGTTAGTTGTCTAGGGGAGATTAGAGTTTTAAAGTTGTTCTAAACACTTAATGTGGTTGTAAAGATGCCTTATGGCCATTCAATGAGTTGGTTCCTCAGAATCTAGAGGGAATGGTGGTCCTAAGAAATAGGATCAAGGCATGAAGAAAGATGCCAGATGTTGTAAGGAATTTAGCATGGCAACCTTGGCAATTATTGTAATTGTTGCATGCAACTCGGTTGCCTTTGGATTCCCTTGAGAATAGGAAGTGGGAAATCGGCCAACAAGCCCTAGAATCATGGAGTGGGCATCTAATATGACCCAAAACTCAAATCTCATGTTGATTATGGAGTTATGCAATTTGTAATTAGTTTTTGAAGTGAAATACAGAGCTCTGCAACAGTGTTTTTCAAGAACTCGAGTTTTTGTGATGATAGAGATGCTAAATGGATTGAGAACCTGAATCTAGAGTTTTTTCTGTGTTCTATAGGATTATCTTAGTCTTTTTCATTCTATAAGAAAGTTGTTTTAGAGTAGATATTTTGGTTAGTTAGATTGTTTTAGTTTAAGTTGTTACTGGTTCAGTCTTGACCAGTCGGTGCTTTCATGGCTCCCCCATGAAGTCTAGCCTTGGGAAACACCTAAGGATAGGTGGGAATGTTAGGGGAGTCATTAGTGTACATAGGTTTAGGGTTAGGAAGTATGAAAGAGTGGAGAGCTCTTTTAATCACTAGTCTCTAGGCGAGCAGACAGAGCCCGGTTAGAGGTCTAGGAATGTCATTGAAGATTTCTTGCAGGGTAAGGAGGTACTGTATGAAACAGGTACAGGTTCAAGTAGGGTTCCACCTTAGCTCAACATTCTAGGTGGATTGAAGTCATGCCAATCATTTGGTTTATGATTTGAGCAAGTTACAAACAAGAATACAACCAGTTCTAGTAATTAGGCCTAATTGCCCTATTGTCCTAAGTTGTAGGAAGCTAGTGTACGGAAGTTGTTAGGCTAGAAGCCCCACTGAAACTTTTAAAAATTCCAAAAGGGTATCCGAATCTGCCTTTAGATTTGTAGGGTCTTTGGGAAAGTTTTGCAAAAATTGACAAAACAAGACTGGTAAAGAATACAAGAAAAAGGCCTAATTAAGGTCTCAAGTGGTGAATCCTTGAACCCGATAAGGATAGGGCTGAAGAACTTGCTAAAATGATTCAAATATACAAGGTCATGATTGCTTTCAATAGGATGGACGTCCCTGCAATGAAGAATGAGGTTTTTGAGAAGATAACACTAGAGCTTTCTAAGTGAGGAAGAGGAATTGAACTTGTCAAATGGTGTTAGTCCTCCAAGGTGAAGCACAAGGGATAGAACTCTTAGAATAGAGTTAAGATTGGACTTTATTAATCATCTAAGCCAGTCAGGACCTAGAGGAGACTAGGTTCCTAGAAGAGACAAGCTAGGTCTCTTAGTTGCAGTGCAAGCAAGCCTTGGAACACTTACATCATATTGGTATTAGAGCCCGTTTTGATTAGGCTTGTGGTGGATGTTGCAACCTACTGAATTAGTGGGAGAGAATACACTAGAGGAAGACACGACCATGGTGACTAATGCTGAGTTAGCCAAGAAGGTAGAAGAACAAGAAGAAGACAACAAGTCACTGAGAGAAAGATTGGCTCGAATGGAACAACTCTTGGATGAAGTCCAAAAAAAGGAATACAAGCTAAAGGAAAAAATTGATCAAAAGGAAGAGGAAGAAGCAAGGGAAAAGGAATTAGAGTTGGAGGAGGAAGCACCAACACCTGACCTTGTTCTTCCTGAAGAGCCATTCTTAAAGGCACTAAAGGCATTGAGTGGCAAAGCTTTGGAAGGTGTGCCACTATTTAGTGGACAAATGGATCCAGATTCAGTTGTGGATTGGATTGACAACATTGAGAACCATTTTGAGTGTGATGGTATCTCAGAGGCACAAAAAGTTATGGTGGCCAAGTCTAGACTAAGAGGTTCAACTCTTACTTGGTGGAAGTTTGTGCAAAATGAAAGAGAAAAGGATGGAAAAGGCCCTATAGTTACTTGGAAGGGCATGGTAAACAAAGTGAAGTAGACCTACCTTCCTGATGACTATGGAGTCCAGTTGCATTGAAGGAAACACAATCTAAGACAAAAAGATTTAGATGTCCAAGCCTACACCAAGGAGTTTCAAAAGCTATGTTTGAGATCCAAAGTAGTAGAATATGAAAGCATTAAGCTTGCAAGGTACTTGAATGGCCTCAAATGGTCTATTCAAGAAAAAATGATTCTAGTAAACTTCAAAACCATTCGCCAATGCTATCAAATGGCCTTGAAGATAGAAGAGAAAAGCAAGAGAAAGCAAGACCAAACCTCTAAAGGTAAAGGTAAAAGCAAGGATAGTAGAGGAGAAAGAGGTGGCTATGGTGGAAGAAGTTTTGAAACAAAAACTCAAGGAGACATAAAATCCAGTGAGCAGCAAGAAGGAAGCTCAAGTAGAGGTGGTAGAGGAAGGAGTTCTAACTCTAGCTCTAGAGGAAGAAATGGTGGACAAGGAGGAAGAGGCAACTACTTTGCCAATATGAAATGCTATCATTGCAATCAAATGGGGCACCCTACCTATAGATGTCTAGAGAAAGGTGGTTCTTCACATGGAGGTGACAAGAGAACTAACCTAGTTCATGAGGAATCAAATGCAATAGAGAAGCAATCTGAAGTTCCATTAAATTTTGAGGAAGGTGAGAACCTCATGATGAGGAGAACTTTGATCAAGGAGCCGGTGAAAGAGGAGCCAAGCCAAAGGAGGTTTTTATTTAGGATAAAGTGCAAGATGATGGGAAAAGTATGTAGAGTCATCATTGACTCAGGTTCTACTGATAACATTGTGTCAGAGGAAGCAGTCAACAAACTAAAGTTGACAAGGATACCCCACACCAATCCTCATAAGGTCACTTGGCTCAATAAAGGACAACATGTGTTAGTGAATGAACAAGTATGGGTGGAGTTCTCAATTGGAAGGTATAAAGACAAAGTCTTGTGTGATGTGCTACCTATGGATGCATGTCATTTGCTCCTAGGTAGACCATGGCAATTTGACCGTCAAGCCATACATGATGGAGAAAAGAATTCTTATTCTTTCAAGAAAGACAATGTGACCTTCAAAATAGTCACTGTTGGAAGATGCTGAGGTGAAGACAGCAGGTCCAAATGTTCTTATGGTGGGTGAAAAAGAGTTCTTACAAGCCATGCAAGAGAATGAAGGAGTTGGTTATGCATTGGTGCTAAGACCAAGAAAGGGAGATGAAGGCAAGGTGACCAAGAAGACAGAGTTACGAAAGGAGATTCAAAGCATGCTGCAGACTTATCAAGGTATAGTGAGTGATGGAAAACCACCAACCTTACCCCCTAAAAGAGCCATAAGTCATAGGATAGACCTTATCCTAGGAGCTACCCTTCCCAATAAAGCAACTTACAAAATGACCCCTCAACAAAATGAGGAAATTGCTAGGCAAGTACAAGAACTCCTAAACCAAGATTTCATTAGAAAGAGTATTAGTCCATGTGCTGTACCCACTGTCCTAGCACCTAAGAAAGGAGGAACTTGGAGGCTTTGTACTGATTCAAGGGCTATTAATAGGATAACTATAAGGTATAGGTTCCCTATCCCTAGAATTGAAGACCTAATGGATTGTCTAGGTGAAGCTAAGTACTATAGCAAGATAGACTTGAAGAGTGGCTATCACCAAATTAGGATACACGAGGGAGATGAGTGGAAAACAACTTTCAAGACTAATGAGGGTCTATATGAGTGGCTTGTCATGCCATTTGGATTATCCAATGCCCCCTCCACATTCATGAGCCTCATGAATGAAGTTCTCAAAGACTACATAGGCAAATTTGTGGTAGTATATCTAGATGATATACTGATTTTTAGCAAGACAAGGAGTGAGCACCTAGAACATCTTGAGATTGTTTTCAAAAAACTACATGAGGAGAAGCTAATGATCAAATTGGAGAAGTGTGAGTTCATCAAAACAGAGCTAATGTACCTTGGATTTGTCCTATCACATGGCAATCTTAAAATGGACCAAAGCAAAGTGGAGGCTATCATAAATTGGCCTACTCCAAGGACAGCAACAGAGGTAAGGAGTTTTCATGGCCTTGCACAATATTATAGGAAATTTATAAGGCATTTTAGTGCAATTTGTGCTCCTATGTTGGATACTATTAAGGGAGGCATGAAGACCAAATTTGTATGGAATGAGCATGCTAACAAGAGCTTTGAGTTGTTGAAGGAAAGGATATCTACCCAACCTATTTTGGTTCTACCAAGCTTTGAGAAGCTTTTCACCATTGAGTGTGATGCTAGCAATGTGGCAATTGGGGCTGTTCTAAGCCAAGAGGGTAGACCGGTGGATTTTCATTCAGAAAAGTTAAGTGAAGCCAAAAAGAAGTACTGTTCTTATGACCTTGAGCTATATGCATTGGTTCAAGCTCTAAGGAAGTGGAGGCACTACTTGCTTCCCAAGGAATTCATTGTATATTCAGACAATCAAGCACTTAGTTTCCTGAATTCACAAGAAAAGTTGAGCCACAAGCATATGAAGTGGGTTGAGTATCTACAAGCTTACACCTTCAATATCAAGCACAAGAAAGGTGTCCTCAATAAAGTAGTAGATGCATTGTTAAGAAGAGCTCTCACAATTCAGGAAATACAGTTGAAGAGCATGGGAATAGATCACTTCAAGGATCTGTATGCTGATGATGAAGATTTTGTAGACATTTATAAGGTATGTGCTGAATACAAGAACCATTTTCATAGTAAATATGCTGAGTATACTTTGCAAAGTGGTCTATTGTTTAAAGGGAATCAATTATGTGTTCCTAGAGGCTCCATTAGGGAGAACTTGATACAAGAAAAGCATAATGGTGCTTTGAGTGGTCACTTTGGGATCACTAAGACTCAAGAACTTGTTCAAAGGTTCTATTATTGGCCTAAGATGAATCTTGATGTTAGGAGGTATGTGGAAAGTTGTGTAGTATGTCAAAAGGAAAAGGGAACTTCTTCAAATGCAGGCCTTTACCAACCACTACCTATTCCTACTAGGCCATGGGAGTGTTTGAGTATGGATTTTGTAGTTGGGTTACCCAAGACAAGGCAAGGCATGGATAGTGTTTATGTGGTGGTGGATAGGTTCAGCAAGATGGCTCACTTTATACCATGTAAGACCACACATGATGCTAGTTAAATAGCCTCTGTCTTCTTCAAAGAGATAGTAAGAATCCATGGGTTACCTATCAGCATTGTATCAGATAGAGACACTAAATTCATGAGTCATTTTTGGAAGACTCTTTGGAAAAGTTTGGGCACTAATTTGTCCTTTGGATCAGCCTACCATCCCCAAACTGATGGTCAGACCGAGTTTGTTAATAGAAGCCTTGGAAATCTACTGAGGTGTTTGACAAAGGAGTATGGGAAACAATGGGATCAGTTGATTGGGAAAGTTGAATATGCCTACAATGATACTATAAATAGATCCACAGGGAAGAGTTTGTTTGAAATAGTCTATGGACTACATCCTAGAGGATTTTATGAGTTGAGAGATTTGAAGGATGGAGTGAAGGGAAGTGGATATGCTAATGAATTTGCTTATGCTATGCAAGAGATACATGATATAGTGAGGAAGACCTTGATAGAGAACACCATCAAACATAAAACCAAGGTGGATGAGCATAGGAGAACAATACAATTCAATGTGGGTGACCTGGTTATGGTGCATCTTAACAAATCAAGACTTCAAAAGGGAGTTCCTCACAAGTTGCAGATGAAGAGGATAGGTCCCTACCCTATCTTAGCTAAGTATGGTGATAATGCTTTCAAAGTTGAGCTACCGGATGACAACGGACTGTCCCCTGTCTTCAACATTGCAGACTTAGTTCATTATAAAGGACCACAACAAGACATGGATCAGAACCTTCATGAAGTGATCAAAGATGTGGAAGACCTACACTTACCTACTGCTATAGTCACAAGAGCTGACAGCATATTGGACACAAGGGTCTACAAACAGACTAGAACCAAAGCCTACAAGGAACACTTGATCAAGAAATATGGTCAAGCTGATACTGATGCAGTATGGATAAAGGAAGCATAGTTCAAGAAGATGGGGATTGATCCAAGCATCCTCAATCCAAGGGTGGATTGAACTTTATGTTTTGGGGAGGATGGTGCAGGAGCACACCTTGGCTAACCTCCATTTTTGTTATTTTGGCTTGTACTTGACTCTAGCCAAGTCAGGAAGTTTGTTTGCTTTCAAACCTTATAAGGTCATTGCTTTTGTGGGCTAGGTGAGTTAGTCATTAGGACTAAGGTCACACATTTAGCCATTGTTAGTAGTTTATGTTTTCTTAATGTTAGTTGTCTAGGGGAGACTAGAGTCTTAAAGTTGTTCTAAACACTTAATGTGGTTGTAAAGATGCCTTAAGGCCATTCAAAGAGCTAGTTCCTCAGAATCTAGAGGGAATGGTGGTCCTAATAAATAGGATCAAGGCATGAAGAAAGATGCCAAATGTTGTAAGGAAGTTAGCATGGCAACCTTGGCAATTATTGTAATTGTTGCATGCAACTCGGTTGCCTTTGGATTCCCTTGAGAATAGGAAGTGGGAAATCGGCCAAAAAGCTCTAGAATCATGGAGTGGGCATCTAATATGACCCAAGACTCAAATCTCATGTTGATTATGGAGTTATGTAATTTGTAATTAGTTTTTGAAGTGAAATACAGAGCTTTGCAACAGTGGTTTTCAAGAAGAACTCGAGTTTTTGTGATGATAGAGATGCTAAATGGATTGAGAACCTGAATCTAGAGTTTGTTCTGTGTTTTATAGGATTATCTTAGTCTTTTTCATTCTATAAGAAAGTTGTTTTAGAGTAGATATTTTGGTTAGTTAAATTGTTTTAGTTTAAGTTGTTACTGGTTCAGTCTTGACCAGTCGGTGCTTTCATGGCTCCCCCATGAATTCTAGCCTTGGGAAACACCTAAGGATAGGTGGGAATGTTAGGGGAGTCATTAGTGTACATAGGTTTAGGGTTAGGAAGTATGAAAGAGTGGAGAGCTCTTTTAATCACTAGTCTCTAGGCGAGCAGACAGAGCCCGGTTAGAGGTCTAGGAATGTCATTGAAGATTTCTTGCAGGGTAAGGAGGTACTGTACGAAACAGGTATAGGTTCAAGTAGGGTTTCACCTTAGCTCAACATTCTAGGTGGATTGAAGTCATGCCAATCATTTGGTTTATGATTTGAGCAAGTTACAAACAAGAATACAGTCAATCCTAGTAATTAGGCCCAATTGTCCTATTGTCCTAAGTTGTAGGAAGCTAGTGTACGGAAGTTGTTAGGCTAGAAGCCCCACTGAAACTTTTAAAACTTCCAAAAGGGTATCCGAATCTGCCTTTAGATTTGTAGGGTCTTTGGGAAAGTTTTGCAAAAATTGACAAAACAAGACTGGTAAAAAATACAAGAAAAAGGCCTAATTAAGGTCTCAAGTGGTGAATCCTTGAACCCAGTAAGGATAGGGCTGAAGAACCTACTAAAATGATTCAAATATGCAAGGTTATGATTGCTTTCAATAGGATGGACGTCCCTGCAATGAAGAATGAGGTTTTTGAGAAGATAACACTAGAGCTTTCTAAGTGAGGAAGAGGAATTGAACTTGTCAAATGGTGTTAGTCCTCCAAGGTGAAGCACAAGGGATAGAACTCTTAGAATAGAGTTAAGATTGGACTTAGTTAATCATCTAAGCCAGTCAGGACCTAGAGGAGACTAGGTTCCTAGAAGAGACAAGCTAGGTCTCTTAGTTGCAGTGCAAGCAAGCCTTGGAACACTCACATCAGAGAATGAATTAATTAAATAAATAATGATTTATCTAATTAAGAGGTGAAAAGTGATGATAAGATGAGAGTATGATTTAGGATGAAATGATGTTATTAATTAGGATCAAGTGTGTTGGTCAATTTTCCATGTCTACAGTTCCAATCACATTTTTATCCTAAGGTCTAGGAACAAGAATCCATGTATCATTTTTCCCTATCTGCATCAGTTCTTCCTTAACTGCTTCCATCCAATATCCATCTTTACATGCTTCATTGATATTGATCGATCTTGGAAATCAAACAATACTCTTCTACAATTCTTCTTCTAGTCTGCACACCTTTGTTCTTGTCTCCTATAATATGATCTTCAGAGTGATTTAGCTTTACATACCTCAGAACTTTAGGATTCTCTTGAACTTTTGGTTCTTCTACACTTCCACTAGCTTCTCCTTCTTGATTCTCTTGATTCACCAAAATAATTTAAACTTGATTATGTGTCTGAGAATTCTTTCCATTATCAGTACTATCATGTTGGTCATCTGAATCATATCTGCAGTATCTCGATGATCTAGCAGTGTCTTCATCAACTCCGACATTTTCACTTTCAACCATTTTCTTCAATCTTCCATTATAGCACTGGTAGGCCTTGCTCTTAGTAGATTAACCCATAAAGATTCCTTCATCACTCCTAGCATCAAACTTTCCAATATATTCATCTCTCTTGATATAACATCTACTTCCATAGATTTTGAAATATTTAATAGTAGGCTTATAACCAAACCACAGCTGAAAAGGAGTCTTACCGGAATTACCATTGATATTTACCCGATTGATAATATATACAACAATGTTTACAACTTCTCTCT
>CM021106.1:244625507-244814916 GCA_007115665.2 Sequoiadendron giganteum | reverse complement strand
AGAGGGAGAGACTTGAGAGACAAAGAGGGAGGGAAAGTGGGTGGGAGGGAGAGACTTGAGAGAGATGGAGAGGTAGACAAAGATAGATAGAGGGAGTGAGATAGTGAGGGAGTGGAAGAGAGATAGAGGGAGTGACTGTGAGAGGGAGAGGGGGTAGGAGGGGGAGACTCAAGACAAAGAGAGAGAGGGTGAGGGTGTAGGATGAAGATACTTGGGAGAGAGAGAGGGAGAGGGGGTGGGAGGGAGAGAGATAGAGTGGGAGAGAGTGAGAGAGAGAGTGGGAGAGAGAGAGGGAGTGTGTATGTGTGTGTGTGAGAGAGAGAGGGGGGATGGAGATACTAGAGAGATAGTGAGAGAGAGAGGGAGAGAGATAGAGTGAGTGAGAGACAGGGAATGGGAGAGAGGGAATGGGAGAGAGATAGAGGGAGTGAGTGAGTGATAGAACTAAGAGAGGGAGAGGGGGTAGGAGGGAGAGACTTGAGAGAGATAGACAAAGAGAGAAAGATAACAACCTAAGAAAGGGAGATGGAGTGAGAGATATAAAAAGACCAAAGAGGGAGAGAGAGAGAGGGAGAGTGAGAAAGGGGGTTGGAGTGAGATAGATTTATTTAGGTACCTATGTGGGAGGGAAAGAGACTTGAGAGATGGGATTGGACTAAGAGAGTAGTCTAGGTCACATGGGAGGGAGTGAGACCTCAGAGATAGAGACTTCAAAGGGATAAAGAGTTATCTAGTTATGATAACAAGTTAGAGAATGTATGAAAGGTAAAACCTCAACTATCCATCTACGATCATAAACTTTGCACTCTAAGAATTATCAAATTTTTTCACCAAAGAGGGGAAATTCTAGTTCTGTACAAAGCAGGCCATTTGGCGCTCGCCAAATGGCCTGCTTTGAACGTGTTAATTAACAGGATTTGCCAAATTTTCTCATATTTTTGTTGTTGCTCCCCATCTCATTTGCAAATATTTCAATGCAAGTTTATAAAAAAACCGTGATAGCATTAGCCTCTCTCTTAGCTATCTAAATATATAATTCTTTTTTCATTTTGATTTATTTAAGGTTTTGATCCATGGCTTCTATTGTAAATGCCTTCATTTTTGGTCAAAAACCAACATGTGCTAGGTTTAGGATGGATTTTTACACGTTCATCAGAATGTGAAACAAATTACATTTTTTGAAATTAGACTCCATTCTACACACGATGAAAAAAATAAAATCAATTTTCAATTAGTTTGCAAAAAATTTGGGGGGGAGCACGCTCAAATTTCAGCTTTTCAGGATGTGTCTACTTTGAAAATTCATTAAATATTATATATTCATTAAAAAAATTATCCGAAAGAAGGAGGATAAACTACATGGTTTTAGCTAATTTCTCACCATTGGGATTTTTGAAATTCTAAAAAAAATTTAACCAAAAAGAGGGGAGCCTCCAAGCACTATGCTATTTTTTTTGATAAAAATAAGGACCAAGCTTCCCTTTTGGGCACCTCCTTTTGGGACCCTTAATCTTCATTAATTTCAAAAAACAATAGCAACTTAGAAACTAGACTTGGAGCACTTCAACTATTGTTTTTTCCGCATCTTGAAATTTCGAGCATAACTATCTTCATTTTCTCATGCAAATCAGCCTTTGGTCGGGATTTAAAAAAAAGTGGCATCTTAAGAGCCAAAATTGTGTCACAGATTGGTGCACTTACCCACTTTCCTAGTTTCCTGTTTTATTTTGCATACATTTCTAGGTCATTTAGTGAATTTTTTCATATCATTAGGTTTTGATGTTAAGAGTTGTATATTACTTTGTCTTTCCAAACCCTAGCTTGGTGGTAAACCCCCTTTTAGTCATTAATCAGACCCTAGGACACCCAATTGCAGATCTCTAGGGTTTCCTTGAATGAAAAGAGAAGAAAACTGGTTGTTCTATGTCCTAAACCATAGAGACATACTATTTCACATCTTTCACCAAGATCACATGAAGTGTAAGGAAATAGTATACACAACACTAACCTACCAAACATGGTATATAATTCATTTTAGGTGCACCAAAAGTAAAGATGATATTTGTATTATTCAATTTTAAGTACACCAAAATCAAAATGAGAGTTGTATTGTTCAATTTTAAGCCCAAGTATAAGTGTGAAAGTTGTTTGTTCAATTTTGGGAGCACCGATTAAAAACTGAAATTTGTATTTTTCATTTCCAAGTACACCAAAATGAAGTGTGAAAGTTGATTGTTCAATTTTAGGTATACCAAATGAAATGTGTAATTCAATTTTAGGTATACAAAAATGAAGTGTGAAAGTTGATTGTTCAATTTTAGGTACACTAAATGGAATGTGTAATCCAATTTTAGGTACACCAAAATGAAATGTGAGTTCTAGACTAATAAAAACCCACAACACAAAAATGTTAGTAGTCTTGGAATTTGTCTTCTTCCATCAAATGCCACATGCTACAAAATATTATCTCAAAATAGGTAAGATCATTGAAATGCTCAAATGTTAAGGTTAAAGAAATGAAAGATCTCAAAAAGAAAAACAAAACTAAAAACCTTAATAGAATCAAAAGCACTGATACCTGATAGAGTGTCAAGATTTTGCAAATGTGTCATCCTTCTACATAGTTAGATGCATCAACCTTTTAATAGAACTGTGAAAATTCCTTGCAAACTCAAAATAGATAGTCAAAATAGAAGCTTCTATTTATTGCAATAGTGTCAACCTTTGAACAAAAAAGCATCAAGATTATATTATAGCATCATACTTTGAACATAAGTGTCACAATTTTCTTACAAATATAAAAAAAAATATGTCAGTCAAAAAGCATTGATGTATCTCTACATATGTGTCGGTCTTTGACAAAATCACTACAATGCTCCAAATAGAATTGTCGATCTTTTGCAAATGCATATTTATAACATGTTGGGTAACAAAAACTTCACAAAAAAGGTTGAATCTAGGACACAGGTCCCATCAGGCATGCCAAAATATCATAGGGAAAATATGAGTGAACAAATGAAATCATAATTAAAGTCATTAGAGTCTAAAAACACTAAGAAATTACAATCTATTAAGATCATTACAAACTCATACTCAATAAAATTATTTTTCTAAAGCTTCAAAGATTTAATCTAAAGTAATAAAATGTAAATTCAAATCAATTAAACCAAATAGATAATGCAAACCTTCAATCCCATTATGGATTGATGACAATTTGTGATGTGGATCACTCAACTTGTGCACAATCCATGATTGTAAAAGCTTCATGAGGTGTGATTCGTAAAATAGGCTCTCAAATTCTCAAGATTGGCTCAAGAATTCTAGAGAGTGCTTATTCTTATGAAGATTGCGAATGAATTTCATGATTGAAAGACTTGTTTTATAGATTTTAGGATTTATCATCAATGGTCCAGATTGAAAATGAAGATCAATGGATGAGAGGAAATCAAGGAGATGAAGGAAGTTAACAAAGGACGAGAATTCATGAGAGCCCAAAATATCCCTATTTTCATGAAAAATTGGTTGAAGATATTTTGAATTGAAGGGAAGAAGATATTTGAATTTGAATTGAGATTTTTTTTTGAAAAATGAATATTCTTTGTGCAAGTTGGAGGGTTGGAGAAAAAGTAGTCAATTAAATAATTATAATAATTATTTAATTATGAGGTTGAGATGAATTAGGATGTTTAATTAAATAAGTGAGAATTATTTAATCAAGTGGGTTAGAAGGAGTATTTAATTAAATAATTAAAAATTATTTAATCAAAATGAGAATTAGTGAGGAAATAATGAATTGATCAAATAATGTTAATTATTCAACTAAAAGAGGAATAATGTGAATTTAATCATATAATTAAATAGGATAAATAGGGGATAATGAAGAAAATGATGTTAATAAGTGAAATCAAGATGTGTGATATGATCAGTCTACAATAAGTATTGTAAAGAGCTTTTTTATTTTTGCATAACCCTCCTCTCAAGATTAGTGTAGAAAGTTTTTTTGCTACCTTAGCTTCCTTACATATATGAGGTTTTCTTATGTTGTATTAAACTTGTTATCAATGCATAAATGCAATACCAATGAGTAAGATCTCTTGATGAAATAACTTGAGTAATGTGAGGGAATTCTATTGAGGGGTAGGATTACTGTGAAATATCTTAATTTATTTTGATATTTTAAAATGAGGAAAATAATGGTGAACTAATGATTTGATGAAATAACCACTTATTTGGGTGATCCAATTATTGGACACTCTTTCAATAAAAGAAGGAAAATAACAACTTGAAAGGGTACTACTTAAATTTTTGTCAAATTTTAAAATTTTATATTCTTAAAACAAGATAATGATTTACTAATTTTATATGTTAAATTTAACATATAGACTAGAATTGATATCATTTACTTGGAAAATTTGCATATAAAAGATTTTATTTTTAATTTTAATGTAAAATGGTAAATGATGGAGTAATAAGCTTTTTGGAAGTATTAAGGGTATATGGAGTAATATGAGTGTAATTGATGTTATAATGTGTGTCAATTTTTTTATTTTTTATCTACCATCATACTTTCTACATTGATGGCATATTGTCTCTACGAATTTATGTAAACACAATAAATAAGGCATAATTAATATTTGAATGTTGGAGACAATATAATCCTTTTCTCATGCAATTTTCTAACAAATACATAGTATTGAGAAAATAACTTAATAGATTATACTTGATCATTTAGAAAACACAGAAAAAATATGTTGATTAGGATGTAACTTCACTTAGCATTTCAAAAAAGCAAGCAAGTAAAACCAATATGTCATTGAAGAAAGGTGTTGTATCTTCCCTTGTGCCAAAAAGGAAAGATGGTGTGTCTAAGCCCATGGCTCGAAAATGTCACAAACCAAAGTCAAAAAATATAAAGCCCATTGAGTCAAAATTTTCTACTTCATGCAAACCCATTGTGAGATTTTAGGAATCTCAAAAAATAAATAAGGGAAAATATGTTCTTGGTTACAAGGGTTTTGTCAACTCTTATATGCTAGAATATTTTGAACCTATAAAATTTGTGTCAAGGGGACATGAATAAATGTCATGTTGACTCTACATCTGTTGGTGATTCTTGTGAAGTTAAACACTCTAAGAAATCAAAAGCAATATGTACTAAGTCCAATCATGCCCAATTTATTTCCTATTATGAATTTCAAGGTCATTTATTCAATAATTTATTTGGTCAACCGAACCCATCTTCAAAGTCTATGAAGCTTATGAATTTTTATTAGATATATCATTCGAGGTGGAGATCAAAGGTTGATTTGTTAGCCAAATCTGATGAGAGTTCAACCTATTACTGATGGTGAAAATGTGCCTACTCATAATTGTGATGTTATTATTCCTCACAATTCTTCTAATGATGATGTAGATCTTATTGAGTTGACATTTATGAGATTCCACTTGGTATATTTGATAAACCACTAATTGCTAAGAAGATTGAAGAAGTGAATTTTCTTCCCATGAAGAATGATTTTGCTAATATTGGAGATGCAATTTATGATACTTATGATGATGTTAGTCCTTACTAATGCATTCCAATTATTTGAGGCTATGGATATATAGATGTTGTTGCTTGTTTAGTAACTCCATTAGGGAGATCATGTTGGCATTTTCCTCTCATCTATCAGAGGGAATACTTTGTCTATCAAATTCGAGTTGAGACTTCATAGATTGTCGACACCTTGTGATTCTACAATGTTACACATAATGTGTGTTAGTTCCTATATTATTTGATTGCAGATATTATTGGTGGATAGTTTATGTGTATATGATCCTCCACAATGTATTTATTTCACCTTATGTGTGTTATTTCATATATTATATTTAGTGACAATGCAAATTTTACCAAGATTGATAGTTGGTGACTAATATTGGCCACTAAATTTTGTTGATTTTACAAATTGTAGCATAAACAAAACAAGTCCCAATTTGAGACCTATCAAACTAATAGGTTCATTAACAAATTTGAGACATGTCAAAGAAACAAGATCATTATAAAATTTGAGACTTGTCAAGGTAACATGCTTATTATCAAATTTTGAATCCTATTAAGGTAACAAGCTTAGTTCAACAAATTTAAGACCTGTCATAGTAACAGGATTTTAAAAATGCTTCAGATCAGCCAACAAATATTCTCACCAAAGTGCTTGGCTGAGAGAAGTTTGAGAAGTTCAAAATACTGCTTGGTTTCATTATAACCCATTTAGATTAAGGGGAGATGCTAATGTGTTAATCTTTTGGGTTAACAAATTTGTAAATATATATTTTTATTTAGATAGATGGATAGTTATTGTAGTTAAAATATTATTATGCCTATAAAATAAAGGTGTAAACATTTCTTTAGAATGTAACTTTTTGATATGCAAGAAAAAATGTTTGCCATTCTTCCCCTCCTAGGCCTAACATTAGAAACATTCTAAAATGAAAAGAAATAATACTCTATCTTTTGAAAATATTATAAAAATATAAAAATTATAAATTAGAATACTAAATTAATGATATGGATTATATATTGTAAACATAATATTATATTATATTGTCTGTAGTAATTTTTCTTTACTAGTAATATAAAATGTCATACATATAGTAATATAAAAATATAGCAAGTCAAATCACATAATCTAACAAATCTTAAGACTATAAAATATGATTTAAAATTGAAAAGCAATCCACAATCTATATACAATCATATTCTAAACCTGAATGAGAGCATATAACACTTCCACCTCATTTAAGTCTTTGATTGATAGTGGTTAGGTGTCACATCTCCCTCAACTTACTCTTTGATTGATGGTAGTTAGGTGCCACATCACCCTTATCAAGGTGAATTCACTTGGTCATCAATATGACCTCACTTGACATCTATACTCCTAAAATTGAATTAGACTTGAATTAACTGATCTTCCTTAAAACACTTATCACCTTGACTTACACATCTTTAAACATATATTTTATAATTATTATTTTTATATAATTTAAACACTTTGAATACATATATGACCTGTTAAAAACCAATGTCTACTAAAAACATAGATTACATGACCATGGAAAAACTAATTGAAAATGAGCTACTTGCAGTGTGTGATAGACAAGCACTAACTAAGCCCATGTTATTAGTAAACAAAGATAACAATTTTAACTTTTTCATGAATGACAAATATTGCCCACAAAATAAGGTGGACTTGAAGCAGACGTGGCCAAATTATGGCCTAATTTTTGTTAAATGAAAGTAACAACACAACAAAAATCAATCAATCATATTTTCCAGCAATCAATATTTGCCTCAATCAATCATTCCGGATTTGAGTTCCCTCCTAAGCGTAAGAAAATTGCTAAGAAAGTGAAGAAGATATTGTTATGCTTAGGGGATGGAAAAGATTCAGTAAAGAACAAGTTGGTAAACTGGTTTCTCTTATAACTGTAAATGAAAGATAATCTGGAATTTAAAAAAAATAAAGATATGCAATTTATTATGAGCAGGTGTAAATGTTAGTGTTATTCGCTAAGTAATGTTAATATTTTAAAAAAAAAGCAGTATTATTTTTTAATGTATCAAGTTAAGAGAGGAAGGGATTGGAGATTAAGCATAAGAAGTAGGATTGATGAATAAATTAATGGAAATTTAAATTTATCTTTCTTTATTTTTGTAAGGATATAGAAAGTGATTAAATAAATTATTTATGTAAAGATTATAAGAAAATTTGTTAAATTTTAAGTGGATCAAATGATGAATGTGTTTGTACATCGTAGAAGAGACATAATTTAATTCAAAAGAAAAAATGAAAGTGTTTGTACATTATAATGGAGAAATAGTCTAATTCCAAATCAAATGATAAAAGAGTTTGTACATCATAGAGGAGACAATTTCATTGTAAAGTAAAAAATTAAAGTGTTTGTATATCATAAAGGAGACAAAATTTAATTCAAAACAAAATAATCAAAGTGTTTGTCCATTATAGAGGAGACATAACTTTATTATATACATCTTGTAGGACAATATATAAACTAAATGACAAAGAAAGTTCCTTGCGGACATCCATAAAAAGAACCCATACATCAAATCAATATTTCAATTGTCAATAATAAGAAAAAAAATTACCTTCTTTTAAAACTATTATAAATATATTTTTTATATTTCCATTGATATATTATGGAGTTAAAATATTTCAACATATAATACTAAAGTCTATTTTAAATTTTTGATGGGTAGAATATCAAATGGGTAAACAATTTATATTTCTAATGTTTTGTGGTTTACTCTATGTATAGGTATTAATATTTTTTCTTGATTGAAGCATGTAAAAGAAGTTAAGAATATATATATATTTTTTAAAATTAAATATTTTCATCAAAGATCAATATAAAATTGTTAGTGTATCAAATATTTTTAATGTATTTTATTTTCATAATTTTTAATCGAAATTCATTCAAGATGTATCATTTAGAGCTTAGTGTAATAACAACCTAAAAATATTAGTATAAATAATATTATAAAATAGGTACAAAGGATATACATGATATAAAGAGTGGATATATGGGGTAAAGGGAATAATGTGAATTTTGTTTTAGGAGAGTATAAAATATCAAGGTATATGATGTAGGAGCATTCAAATCCATAGGCAATCTTGCATCACCCAAAAAAATAGTTTTTTTTTAATATTTTTAGTTAACGAGTATCTACAGTTCAAATTGGGTTTAGAAAGGATGAAAATTGGCAAAGTAATGAGCATGTAGGTTTTTGGTCTACTACCGACCTTTTATGATGTTTCGGTCTACTACTAGCCTTGTGAACTTTGGGGTTGCACTAGATTTATGAACTTTTGTTATGTAACTAGACTTGCAGGTAAAGTCAAGTGAACTAGATTTTATTCAATGAATTGAGATTTTATTCAATGAATTGATTTAGATGTTTTTTTTTGCATTTGTGAGAATTTTCTAGCCAACTTGGATTTGCAGGTAAACCTATGTCAACAAGACAAGTGCACTATTTGAAAGGCTTAGTTATTAAGGGAATGAATTTTTGCATAAAGGATAATGATAGTATAAAGGTAACATCAACTAGGTATAGAATGTAGACTTTTTCAAGTGAACACATGACTATTTAACACATAAAACAATCCTATTCAGATGGATGTCAGACATCCATAAGTTTATGTATTCATGATGTCGACAAAGTACAAAGTGTGGGGTTTCTTTATGTAACCAGACCTCTATAGATCATTGGATTTTGTTAGTGAACTAGTCATGTGGGGTTTTCTAACTAAACCCACTATTTGTAGGAACCTAATAAAATAATGGATATTGATGAGAACTTGATAGTGAACCAGATATGTGGGACTTTCTAATTGAACATGCATAACTTCCACTCACTATTGCAAGGAAGCTAAGGTAGAAGAATGACTTCCTACACTAACCTTGAGAAGAGATTAATGTAAAAAAAATATAGATCTTTAACAGTTACAAAAATTATACAAAAATAAACACAAGTATCATGCATACCACAACATAATGATATATGTGGTTAAAACCCTTTCGAGAGAAAAACCCCACACTCCAAAAGTTGCCCAATATATTATTCAGAAATCAAAACATTACAATATACTTGTAGAGAAAGCTTCTCATAAGAGTATCACCACAAGAGATCAAGAGACACCACAATCGCTATCAAACTCTCATAATACACCACCATAAATACAAACATCCCACCCGCTTATAACAAGATTTTGGAATCTTCTAGAATTAGGTTTTTACAAGGTCATTTTTCATTTGACGTGTTAACAGGAAAAATCCTTAACATTTCAACAAGAAAAAATATTGATGTGTCAGCGAGTAAAAACCTTGACGTGTCAGCAATTTTTTTTTTCAAGGTATTGCCCTGAACCTTAGGTCTTATTACGAGTGTATAGTGTTTGCATGATCAATCACCACATACCAACATACATCATATCAATAAATCATATATAATTGCAAGGTTGAGACATATTTTCCCAACAACTATTGGTTTGTAGAACTTTCACTTGCCACTGATCTATACAAAATCTACTTGTTACTACATTTTTGTTTATTTCTATAGCTACTAAGCTCCTATAAACTCCAAATCTTGAAAATTTTGAACTTACTAAGGCTTGAAATATTAAAAGGGAATTGTGGTCTTCATTATGGAAATTTTTAGAAGGAGAAGAGATTTATAGGAAGATTTTGGGGAAGAAAGAATTGTGACATTGAAGAAGAATAATCTCCATAGTCATGTAGACTCAGATTCATGTTGTATTTTGTAGAAGAATACCATGATGATAACACCAAGTATGTAATGAGAAGGAGATTTTTGTTCTATAAACTCCAAGAAGTCCTTATTCTAGTAGGGTGTTTGATCATTTTGAAATGCATTTATAAAATAAATAAATCATGTTATTGAGTTGTGTGTTGGAAGTATAAGTAGGTTGGAATTTTTGGTAGTTTGATAGAATGCCCTAACCTTGATTGCATCAAGTGGTATCAGATCTAGTTGAAGGTTCAAAGGAAAAATAAATAGAAATTTTGAAATGTTTCAAAAAACCCTAGGATATTTTTTTTGTAGAAGAGAGGGTTCTATAAATGCAAAGAGTTCAATGCTCTAATATTTATTCTACATATGAGAAGAGGCCTATAAATATAGAGGGTTGATAAGGAGACACAAGTAGATTAAAAGGTATTTTTCTTTTAGGAATTTTGTTGAAATATTGTGAGAGGTTTTTTGCAGAGAGAATCCTATACAACAAAGGGCCAATACCCTAGAAATTGGATAGATTGTTGCAAGTGGGTGTCGAACACTTAGAATATTGAGAGGGGGGTGAATCACTATTCTATTAAACCATCCAATCATTAACCATCCAATTACCAACACATACTTAACTATAATAAGGAATGAAAGCATGAAAAAACCATCACACATAACACATGAACACCAGTGAGGATTAGCTCACAATAAATTATAACCAATTATAAGATATTACAAAAAGCCTCACTGCAAAATGGACTCACTGTCCTTGATTGAACTCACTGTTCACAGAGAAAAAGAAAGATAGAAAGAAGTGGCTTCACATCCAAGATTTGAATTGATACAAATTGCATCTAACATATGTTGAATTCAATTCCTTTGAATCTAAAAAAACTAATTTAATACATTTCATCCAAATTATATCACAGATCTCTACTTTGATTTAGATTCACACACATTTTCTCAACTTTCACAACTTATTTGCTCAACTTTGCAAGGTTTCACATCACTACTTGTATTCAGATCATGTACTCACTCAAATTCTATATCCGCAAACTCAAAAAAAACTTATATATATCAATATCCATTGAAAACATCAATTAGGTTGGCCTAATTAGACGTACCCCTATTTTTTTTTTGTTTGCCTTGTTCACACCTGATTCAAATCAAAATTCCTTCACACTCAAAGCAAAATGTGTAAGGCATAATATAGGTTGGCATGTACCTATGATAGTTCCCTCTTACATTTGCATTGTATATTCCCTACTAGTGTCTAGTAAACTTGGTGGTAAAGAAAGTAAAGTTGTTCATATGGCTATGAGTACCTACAATATAAGAGTGTATTTAACTACTGCTCAGAAGTAAATGCTATAAACTGACTAAACTGATGATTAATCCTATTCTACACTTTAAAGTATAACTCTAGCAATTAAAATATGACTTATGAAACAAATATTGTTCATGCATCCATTAATGATTGAAAACACAAGAATATGCTAATAAAAACTACATTTATAAAGTAACAGCTAAAAATAGAATGAAATAACTAAAAAGAAAGGAGTGAAGGACAATTACCTTGAGTGTCCCTTGCTCAAGTAGTTGTCTTCACTAAACTAAAACCAAATCTAGCTCTTAAGATCCAACGCAATCATAGTAACTAAAATTCATCATTGCACAAATCTAGAATATCACATAAGATTATAATCAAAATCTTTGTGCAATAAACATAGTTTTCATTCAAATGAAAACTAAAATAGCATCTAGTAATTGATAAAAACAGATTGACTAAAAACTAACTAGCAAACTTAAGACTCAACCAATGTGTTGTACATATAGGCACAAGGGATTTTATTCAATTTAGGACTCAAAACTGAAACCTTTAGTGACCACTCCTTGGATTTTAGAGGGTGACTAAGATTCAGTTAACTTTTAATGCAACTAGAAAAGAAGAAGAACCAAAATTCGATTATGACTCTATTTGTAATAGATTGAAATGTAGAACACTCAAAATTAGTTCTGTTTAGAATCCTAATTGTAATAGGAATCTTCCTTCTTTTGTGCCTTTATTAGTTGTCATAATGATGCATCATCTTCTTCATTAAATGTCTTCATGTTTTAGTCACCATGTTTAGTTTATTATGAAAATCCCCTATTTTTTTGCTTAGGAACTTCTTCAGTTGCAAGCTTTGTGTTGCAGTTGTTGCGGGCTACAATGCCTCCTTTTTCTAAAAGGGGTTAGTTCACAAAACATGCATACATACTAAAAACCATGACTAAGGATAGATATCCAATAAAAATTCATACACATTCACACATAAATCATGCATTAATCATCACATCATATTTATACTTCCATATACTTAAATCATTTTCAGGGTGTGTATAATAGGTATCAAATATAACATAATGTATGAACATGTATAAGAGAAATGTCTTGGTAATATATTTGAGCATGTATAAAAGCTATAAAACCTAACTATTATCTAGGCCCATCATTTCCCCCTAACTACCCTTTTTCTTTCCCTCAATCAAATCAACTAGGACTGGAGGTTATAGTGCAGTCTAATTTCTCTAAGATCCATCACAATGTTTACTCCCTTTATTTGCTTTAGGTAGAAACCTCTATAACATGAATGCCTCCTCATTCTAGTAAGTTCAACCTATTCAAATTCTTCCATTTTGTCTCCTATCCAATGTGGCACTAGATAAAGGAGTTTGGGTGACTAGAAAATAAGTGGCAACTGATTAAGTGATTTTTCAACAACAATATCCATATACTTGTGCACTCTCTCAATCATGGCCATGAATTTATACACTAAATTTGGCTCTTTCCTCTATAATTCTGAAGTCAAATTGTCCCATATCTATTGCACATACTTGTAACGATGATGCACTAATTTTTATTGTTAATGTATGAATTCTATTATAATCCTGCATCCTTAATCTTGTGATCTTTCCTCTAGGTCCTTTATATGCCATAATTTGTAACCATTCATTTGTGATTGTATCAGGGTTCTTTGATTCCTTTCTTATTGGGAGAGCAATAGATTTTTCTTTCTCCTCATATTCCTCCATAAGTTCACCCTTGAATCTTTCATTCCTAAAGTAAGATGCTAGTGCTCTGACCTATAAATACCCCACAAACATCAAGGGGTTCCATTCTATCTCTTTAGACACTACATAGTTATGCAAATAGTACTCACAAAGTTGGTCTTGCTCATCTAGTGTAGAGTCAGCAAAAATGTTAAGGAAATCATATTTCCTATTCATGGAAGCTGGATGGTTACTTATTAACCTATTGAATTGAAGACAAAAAAAATTCCTGAAGAAACAAAGCACAAGTTTTGGCTAGGGGTCTACACCTAAAAATTTGGGTGGCCTTTTCTACTACCTCTTCCAATTTCACTGCTAACTTACTCAACTCAATGTCCTTACCCTCCAGTATCTCTGTATGCTCTGCCATCATTTCTTCCCTTTCCTTTTTCTATTTTTCCCTTTGCTAAGAGAATTCTTGAGTAATCTTCCACAGTTGGTAATCAAAGGGATAGATTTGTATGATATGTAGGGGTTTTTGTAATAGGGGGATTCTTATTTTCAATTGCAATTTTTCTACTCCTTGTTTTGACCATGACAAGTTGTGTCAACAGGTCCAGTTTTGCCTTATGTCCATATGTTTGCAATTTCTCTTCCAAATCTTGTATCTTTATCTCCCTTTATTTATCCTTCTTCTCATTATTATAAACCAATTCCTCAAGGTGTTTAATTCTTTCTAGAGCTTCCTATAGATCCTTCTTAACATTTATGTCTTCTAAAAATATTTCTTCTTTTTGTTTCTAAAAATTGTTCATCACAACCCCTTGAATAATCATAACCCTCACCACTAGGGCTAACTGGGGTTTTCTGGGGTTTTCTTTCTTGTTTTACTGGCAACAAATACATCATTTGAGTTCGAATTAGAGGTGGTAGATACATACCACTTCCTTTTTATAGTCATGTGTACATTCTTAGAGACATTTCCCTTTATTTCTGAATCAGCATCAACCATCATAACTATTAGTGTGTTAAGTTTTTCACATAGGTTAATATTTCAGGTATTTTTTTCCCATGTTGGGTAGTTTTCTCACTCATCATTATTTTTCATGCCTTTATAAGGCAATATTTACATTATGTAATGCATAGCATCTCACATTTTTCCCTCTTTTAGGCGAAATAACATTCTTTGCTTCTCTCATTTGTTGTGAAGGTTTATTTTGCAAATGGTGATCTTGGGCTCCACCAACATGGAGTGACAACAATATCGATTTGGTTTGGCATGGGGGGAAACTAAATAAATTGGCTATGATCTTCTGTTTGAAGGCTCGACTTGCTACCTGGAGGTCGCATTTCTACTTTCATATTGTTTGTTGAGTTTTTACAAAAAAAATTGTTGAAGAAAGGTCCATGTTTTTGCTGCATTCTTGTATCTTCTTCTTGAGGCACGATTTACCCATGCTTATTTGGAGGTCATGATTTGTGGCATTGTAGACCTGATTGAAATCTACGGAGGCATGATTCAATCTACCTTCATTTTTTTGTTGTGCAAGGTGTTGTAATTTCTTGACTAGAGGCTCTGATTCCCATTCCATAGGCTTGTTTGGTGATCCAACGTGTACTCCTTGGGACAAATTAATTACCCAGTGGAGGCATTTTTTAAGCATTGTTTTGAATTCCTTTGAGCCTTTGAGTAAGAGGAGGATGTAAACAATCTTGGGCGAATTGGAGTTCATTTTGTTCAGATCAATTCAAAGGCATTTTTGATCTGTCCATCAGAGGTGAGATACATATTTGGAGGGCATGTTTCAATTTGGGAGGCCATGTTTGGTGTTTGGCAAGATTTATCATCTCTTACTTAGGCATGTTTCTTGCTTTGGAGATGCAATTTCAACTTTAGTGAAGGCTACAAATGTTCGAATTGATTTTTTTTGCCAAGTTGCTAGAGATCATTGAAGGCATGGATTTCCTGAATTGTTGCGACTGCATATTGTGGAAGGAGGCCTTGAAATCCTTCAAAGAGTCAATTTGTTTTCTCTTGCTACAATGATTTGAAGAGGTCTCCATTTAAATCTGGTAGAGACTTGAAATCTAACCTCTTCCTTGTTTGGAGGTTGTGATTAAAGATTGGGGCGTGACTTAAATTAAGGTTGGGATTAAAGGTTGTGGCATTTTTTTGGTGTGAAGAGGGTGCTAGTTTCCCATCATTTTTTACTATGAGGGAAATAAATCTCACCCTAGCTATTTGCAAGCCTTGCACGTTCCATGCAGGTTGTGTTAGGTATTTGGAGAAGGCATTTTTTTTTTCACTTCTTGAGAATTTTGATTAGAAGAGGCATTGGAATTTGCAAAGGGGCACATCATTTTGTTGTGCAAAGGAGGCGCTCACACCTCTTGAGGGCTTGATTTTTTTTGAGAGATTGTGTTTTAGTGCTTTGGAGGACTTGGCATTGGAATTTCCTCGTGAGCAGGCATGAATTTCTTGACCTTTTTTTTCAAACTTTGTATTCCCTAAATGTTTAGGGTTTCCTTCATTTGTTGAGCATAGAGGATTGTCCCACATTGGTAGCATGGGTACCTCTTTTTTCTATTTAAATAGAATTTCAGTGTCTTTAATTGTTGTGAGAAAGTCTCATAGGAGGCTATCCTACTTTTGTACTTGGTGAGTCAATTGGTTTGGTGATTTGATGCGAGAACCCAGTAAAGCGTTTATCTTTTTTGTTCAAATTTTTTCAGATTCTCAACCCTATTTTTTGTATTATTGCTTCCTGAAGTATTTTGGGAAGGATTCATTTGTAGTATTTGGTAGTTTTTAATTGTTATTGAAGGGTAATGCATTTTTATTCTTGGAGATTTTTCATAGTTTATTATGGGGTTTTTCATTTCATTGTACTGTGATTATATCAAAAAAGGAAAACTATAAACAATGGAGAGATGGTATCATCAAACATCTCAGATGGCTTCATTTGTTGCCACATTTATATAATATTTTCCCCCTTCTTGGTACTGATAGTAAGAAATTTGCATGGAATTGCAAAAGTGGTCATGTCTTATGAGTTATTGCAATGCATATTGATGATGCCAATGTTATTGATCATTTTGAGTGTCCTATTTTTTGACTAAAATTTTGGAAATAAATGGAGATCCTTATACTCAACTATTCCCAGATGATCTTGTTTTAAATTTTCTTGTGCCTTCATTTTTTAGATAGGATACCCTATGATCATGCTACTCTGCAAGATTTTGAATTTTTGGAATACTTTGAATCTTCCGATGAGGGTGGTGAGGGTTCTTTAGATGCTCCTTCTTCTCCATCAAGGACAGTTGATGTACCTTCACCTTCAATGATTCATTGTGCAGAGTCATTGATTGAGGCTCTTATCATTCCTATTTAGCATGACCATTCATCTTGTGTTGATGGTTCAATGATCATGTCCAATGATTCATCACAACCTGTATCTCATTGTCTTCCTGATTGGGATTCTTATTTGTTATACATTGGTTCATTGTTCATAGAATCTCATATTTTTTATTTGGAAGACAGATTTGAGTGTATATCCCTCCTATTTGATGATAGTTGTGGTACAATTTTTGTCACCCCATCTCACTCTCTAGAGAATGTTCAAAATTAGTTTCCAATGGTACCTTGTTTGTCACCTCCTATTGTGATTGGGCATGCTCTTGATTGGTTCATGGCATCATCTTCCAAGGTTTTGGTGACACATGAGAAAATTTCAGAGACATCATCATACATCTTCATTATTCTTTCTTTCAATTCCTATCTAGAATAGGAAGCATTCCTGCATTTGTATTTGGTTTTGTTTCTTCCATAAGGGAGACAAGTTGTTTGTCAATATTGGATCATGTTTTGTCTTCGAGCACTTACCATTTTTGCAGGTGATTGCACATTGTGTGGGGGATATATAGTCTTTCTCTTTCCCACTTATGGGAGGGCCATTGATTGTATATACATGATGTATGTAGTCCTTGGGGGTGTGAATGAGTCCTCCATCCATGCATCAATTTTGTTTTATTTTATCTCTTTTGGAGAAGGGTTTTTCTCCTTTTCTCCAGTTGTGAGAGACTTCTTTTTGTAGTTCTAAATGTATCTACCATGGTTGTGTATTCAAGACCCATATTGCATTTTTTGCATCTTCATTCTCCCTAAGTTTTCACTTAAAGGGGGGTGTTAGTGTGTTAAGTTTTTCACTTAGGTTAATCTTTCGGGTAGTTTTCTCACCCATCATTATTTTTCATTCCTTTATAAGGCACTGTGTACATTATGTAATTCATATCATCTCACATTTTTCCCTCTTTCTGGAGAAATAGTGTTTTTTGCTTCTCTCATTTTTTATGAAGGTTTATTCTATAAATGGTGATCTTGGGCTCCACCAACAATAAAATTTTATTCCTATTGTCCTTTGTCCCATGTTTCCTCTATTAGTTTCTTTATATTTCCTCTCATAAAACCCTTCTTCTTCAAAAGCCCTGAATGCCTAGGTGGAGTGCATTTCCTTTCTTTTATATCCTTCTTTTTCTTTCATGCCTTAGGAGGTGTGGATGAAATACCTCTTCTTTTCTTTGTCCTAGGTGTTTGGAGGAAGATGCAATCTCTTATATTGTAGGCTAGCTAGAGGCTACATGTGGTAACTCTTTCTTAGTTTTTTTCCTCATGTTCACCTTGGATGTGGGTAGGTGAAGCCACAGGTGAAGTAGGAGGGGTTTCTCTTATAGGTCCAGTGGTGATTCTAGGGCCTCTGGCTTTGCAGGTTCCTCAAGGATTTGATTATTGTTTTGAAAAGCTATAAAATCCTCCCAAGAAACTTGAGGGTGATGAATCCTAAGTATCCTCTTTACAAAAAAGGGTTATTGGAAAAAAATGTGATAAGCCTAAATTATTTTTCTTCTTCTAATATTTTGCCCCCATTCTCTTGAGAAAATTATAAAAATAATTGGGCTCATTGACCAATAGATTTTTATGGAGATGACTTAAAAATTTGAAATGAAAAAGTATACAATAGAGATAATATACGATCACATGTAATTTACTTAATTATAGAAGAGGCACATGAGGCCCATACCCATGGAAATGATAGTCTCTTGGTCCCTTGTGATGAGGAATCTAGGTTTTCTCCTGGCTCACTAAACTCATCTCTAGCTACAATTGCATTTGCTTGAGTAGAAAAATCAGCTCCAACTCTTGGTAGTCCTGAAACTTGTGCAATTACCACCTCTGAGGCATCCACTTTCAAATTATTGATTGTGGCCTCATCAAATTGTAGTGTGGCTTCAAATTTCCTAGGCATTTCTTCATTGTACTCCATCAATTTGAGAAAGTAATCCAGTCAACTATCCCTTGTAAAAATGGGAAGACATGATGTGTCCTCCAATATTTTTTTGTGAGTTGATGGTTCTCTTTTGATAATGCCACTTCCCATGGTGAATTCTACCTCTACTCAATATTCTTAGAAATTTAGCTCAATTTCAGCTTAACCACCTTCATAACCCTCTGCTATGCTCTCATGCACTTTCTACTATAACTATAACTGTTACATCCCTTGCCCCTTTATATTAGCTTAATTCAGTTGAAATTAGGTTCAAATTAGATCAAACTCTAGGATCTTAGGTAATTGACAACTGATACTAACAACAAAAGGTTATAGGTACAAAAAGAATTAAGATAAAAAGGGTTTGCATGTCTCTTACTACATTTGGCTTTTGGTGGAAAAATTGTTTTTTTTTGGCCGATATAGTACCTCCTAACTTAAGGTTTGAAGTGACCTCAATTCAAGTCATGTAAAAAATAGGTGAAGGGTATGATTGAAGAATATGGAAATAAATGCAATGAATAGATATCATGCTAAATTTATTGTAAATGCATAATGATTTTTTTTCAAAATCTATGTTAATGATGGTAGTGTAGTATGTGTACCTATCAGATGTGATTAACTGAAGTATGCATGTGTGAGGCTGATTGAAAATAATCCATAGTTTCAAATTTGTATTACGAAAAGGATTGAGCATGCTGCATGTACTTAATATGATATGACTAATTCTACATGTGTGAGAAAAGGTTAAATGAAAGGTGATGAACTGTAATTAATGTAGCACAAATTTTTAAATTCTCTGACAAATAGTGTTAAGTGTACCTTCTCCATTAGGTCCCAAACTAAACTATGACTTTTTCACATGTATTAAGCTATAAGTCCCCAATACAACAAGGCCCAAGCTATATTATATCAGCTTTAATACATGAAGCTATAGGTCCCTTCAACAGTATGAAGCATTCATGGAAGAAGATTTTGAATCATAGTAACCATATTGTGTGTGCATAAAATTAGGGATAGTAAATTATACCTAGGTAACCTTAGCAGATGAACTATGTAGGTCATCTACTAAGGAACTATGAGAACTAGCTGTGTTTGCTGCTAAGGAATTACCCTATGATTGATTGTTTGTATATGAATCATGATTTTGACCATATATATGCATCAGTGAAAAAATAATGTCATCTTTCTGAGTTGGTTGTTTATATATATTCAATTTGTATCCATTCACCAGCAATGTGAATATGATTGCATCTATAGTTTGTAATTTAGCTACTCCATTAGGAAATACTTGTTGAATTTTATAGGGTCCCAACCATCTTGAATGTAACTTACCCTTATGGTATTTTTACCTGGAATCATATAGTAAAGCCTAGTCACCTATAGTGAACTTTGTGGATTTTATAAATTGATTGTGCCATTTGGTCATTTGTTTCTATATGATGCATTACTTCCATTTTGATTTTATCCAATCCATTTAAGTCGTGCAATTTTTCTTATTGTGCTTATGTTAAATCCATGCCTAAATCCACTTTTGTTCTAAGTGTCTTCACTACAACAAATCCCTATGATTAGCTACCTTTTTTTCTCCATTTTTTACTTCCACCCATTGTTTTAATGTATTTTTCTCCAATTTTTTAAAAATGTCAGCACTATTTATTGAGATGGCACTATTTTTGGCATTTTTAGCATCGATCAAAACAAGTAGGCACTAAATTAGGCACAAATTAGTGCCTAAATTGGCACCAAAATTAGTGCCTAAATTAGTGCCCAATTTAGCACCTATATTAGCTCCTAAATCAACGCCTAATTTAACACCTAATTTAGTGCCTATGTTAGAGCCTGCTTTAGCACCTAATTAAGTGCCTAATTGTTTTGATCTAGTAGGGATTAAGGGTTAAGGGATTAGAGGTGTTAGAACAAAAAATCCTTCCCCAATGTTCACTGTCCTTCAATTTCTTGCCTACATTTCACTTGCATCAAAATATCCCTCAACCATCAACCCTAATTGCTCAACCCTCAACCTTAAACCCTAAACCCTAAACCCCCATACCCTCTACCCTATATATTGGACCCTCAACCCTAATCCTTCAACCATATACCCTCAAATCTATACCCTAAATGCTCTACCCTCAACCCAATACCCTAAATCATCAACCCTATAGGTCCTCAACTCTATACCCTCAAATCTCAACCCTCTACCCTATACATTGGATCCTCAACTCTCATATATCTTTGTCCCTCCCTTCTTTTCTCTCCTTCTTTCTATCTCACTTATCTCTCCATCTCTCGCTCCATCCATCCCTCCCTCTCTACCCTAATCCTTAGTTAACCCTAAACCATCAACCCTTAAACCCTTAAAAACTCAACCCTCAACCCTTAGCCCTTAAACCCTCGAAAACCCTTAAACTAGCCTCTACTCTCTACCCTCAAACCAATACCCTCTACCCTCAACCCTCATTAAACCTTAAACCCTTAAACCCAAGTAAACTCTCTACCCTAATCCCTCAACCCTCAACCCTTAATATATCCCTCAACGTCCCTTAAACCCTCAACCCTAGTCTACCCTCTACCCTCAACCCTCAACCCTTAATTAACCCTAATCGCTTTGTAACTATGGAAAAAAGTTAGGTTTGCATAAAAAAAATGCATAATCAAAACCCTAGCTAAAAAATAAAGAACAAAGGAATATTTCACCAAATAGCATTCATTTCCTCCATGATTGACCTCCATTTCCCTTCTCCATTTGCTGAAATATGAAGTTTTCCCTCAAATTTTGATGAGCAACTATTAGCCTATGTCAAGCCCTAAGCAAATATTGAAGGATTATATTATTCAATACTAGAAAATAGCAAGTATGAGGCAAATCTAAAGCCTAAAATATGAAGTCAAGGGATATGTAGTGACAAAATGAGGTTGACATTGCCTTTTTATAGAAAATCCAATTTTAGATGAATGGATAGGATTGAAATTTGACAAAACCCTAAGATCAAAGGCTGAAATTAAATGTGACAACCCACAATTAGGGTTAGAACAACATTAGGATAAATTTGAAATGAAGGGCTTATATTTGATTTTATTCATGTGACAAGCATATAATTGGCACACAAAAAGAGGCAAGTGGGGAATCAAAATAGGAATTTAAAATTAATTCCTTATTGAGGTTGCATTGACCTTATAAATTAAAAAATTAATTTAATTCAAAAGTGGTGGGCCATGTGACAATAAATAATGATTTTAAATTATTTACTTGGTGAGAAAGATAGAAAGTGAATAATTTTAAATAAATGATTTTATTTAAAATTAGAAAAAGCCAATGTGGATGATAATTAAATAAATTATAGGAATTTATTTAATTATAAGAGGACATAGAGAATTAATGATGTATTTAAATAAGTAAATAAAGTTTATTTATTTAAATAATTAGGAAGGAATAGTGGGCAAGTATTAATTAGATAAATTTAGGAGTTTATTTAATTATAGAGACACAGGAAATTAGCAACGTATTTAAATTAAATATAATTTATTTATTTAAGTAGTCAAGAGGAATAAAAGACATGAATTAATTAAATAATTGAAAATTATTTAATTAATAGTTGAAATTGAACTATAGGACATAATTAAATATTTTAACTATGTTGAGAACAAATATGGAGGGAATAAAGTTTGTAGGCCTAGGTCAATTTTATGTGTCTACATTTTTCCCCTCTTTGTCATAATGTAGTTTATCACACCGTGACAAAGAAAATTTAGTTCAGAATATGCCCCAGCAAGGGTATAGAGTGCGTATGCCCCCTCGAGAAAATTTGTGAATTTTGGCTCGACATCAAATTTTTTTGGAAAGTGTCCTAATAAGTCAATTTTACGACTAGAAAAAAAGTGGCATGATCGGTTTTGAATTTCAATGAGGTTAAGGTGGTTGAAAGGATGATCAAAGATGGTCAAATGCAACTCCAATAATAACCCTTAGAGTAAAACCCTAATTTTCACCCTATAAATAAGTTGGATTTGGGTAAAAATGTACAACTCATTTTCACTTTTGCCTTTTGAAATTTCAGAGCTCATAGCTAGAGGAGACTGCGCAAAGATGGTGATTCTAGAGGTAGATCATCGCAGATTTCGAGTGTGGACCTTTTGTTGACTAGAGGGTGTAGAGGCACCGATATGTACTCTATTCCCACTTTGTCATTTTCTCATTTTTTGTGCATTTTAAGGTGTTAAAGCTAAGATTTCAGATTTTTCAAGATGCATCTACATTCGCAAAAGATACAATTTTGTTCGCGTCATACACATTTGATGCGTCGCGATGCAAATGCAAGGGGTAGGGTAGGTCTAGGTGTCGAATGACGCATTAGTGAGCCGGTGAGACACAATCACCGAATCATGACGCAAGTGTGAGATAGTGCAACACAATCACAAAATTGAAGCGTAAACACAAGATGATGCAACATAAGTGATTTAAAGTGGCATAATTGATGGTGGGAATGACACAGGTGCTCAAGAGTGATGCATGTGTGAGATGGTGCAACATAATCATCATGTCGCATCACATGTGTCAAATGAAATGGCACATGTGACTTAACACGATGTAAGTGAAGGAAAATGACACTTTTGACATTGACTAGGGTTGACTTAGTTTAGGCTCAGCTTCTTATATATTTTTTCTTAAGTAGATGGTAATGATGTTTTTGAATGATGTGCTAACTCATGTTTTTGCATGTGTAGAAACAATTACCACCTATTTACACTCTTGAGTTTAGATCAATGACATACTTATTTTGGGATCAGCTGAGGGATGGTGAGCGGAGGTGGCTGATGTGATTAGGTCTCTTTCACGTCACCTATATGTCCATTGTCTAGGAAAATAGGGTTATGTTGATAACACTTGCAGAGAGGTGGCACTCAGAGACCTGCTCATTTCACTTGCCGATGAGAGAGACTATTGTGACTCTCGAGGATGTTTACATGATTCTTCGCATTTCGATCGAAGGAGAGTAGGTGGTCTACGATCTGTGATGGGGACTCCAAGCCATGATTTTTTTTATGAGCCTAGTGATGCCATGCAACTAGGCATTGATGGTTACAAGATCAGGTGGGAGTTTATGGCTGAGCACTATGCTTGATGGGATGCCATGTTGTGTACTTTGATTGTTGGGGTTTTGATTCCAAATCATCAGGGTCACGAATTTCCTATTGGGTGGGGTGATGTTCTTGTTAGCATGTGGTGGGACAGGACTGTATTTTCTTGGGGATAATTCCTTCTAGGTATGCTATATCATTAGTTGCACGATGTGGCCTATAGGGAGGTGAACAATATTAGATGTGAGAATACATTATTGATGATCTAGGCTTGGGAGCATATTCTCATCTTTTGACCACCAGTTTAGATATAGTAGCTTGGCAAGGGTATGCCTTATGTTTAATTATATGTGGGTGCATTGTCACCGACTCGTGTCAGAGACACAAGATTTTGGCGTCATCACATTGAAACATTGATGGGGTTTGTCTAGAGGCCATATAAAGACTGTGCATAGTGGTCAAGAGAGGATGATCATCTTTCATTTTGTTGAAAGTTCATATATCTAATTGGAAAAATGGTTCAGTCACAACTTATCATTGAGATGTACCTACCCCAATGGGTATTACGATAGTTCCACAAGAAACAGGGTGTTTATGCCAGGTCTTCATGGGAAACAGTCTGGGGACCACCCATATGAGTGCCATTAGCAGAGCAGTAGATTGATGGGCTAGTAGCATAGTAGTGCACCTGGAGGGGTCCAACAAATCTAGACACTTCTAAAGAGTATGATGCATGGTGGTAGACACACATGCCACTTCCATTGATGGATCCAGATCAACCAGTGCTAGTTGATCGATGGTTAGTGATACCATGGGTGCACCGAGGAGGATGAGGAGGCAAGAATGGAAACAGGGGGAGAGGGAGAGATGGAGGTAGAGGAGATGGGGGGAGGGCTGGAGGAGATGGGAGTGGAGGGTATGATGGAGGGGATCAGGGAGATGGTGGAGGTGGTAGGAGGAGGCAAGGAGGAGATGGCGGGTGAGGAAATCCCAAGAGAGTGTGGCAACGGGTTGAGCGAGTTCCATTAGCCTCAATTCCAGAGGTGGGAGAGGAGGATAGAGAGGAGGGGGTTAGGTAGGAGGAGGTTAGGAGCAAGGCAAAAAAGACCGAGGTCAAAGCAGAGGTAGAGTAGCCAGAGGAGCATTAGCCAAAGGGAGAGGTGTTGAGGGAGGAGGATGTATTCATAGGAGCAGAGGCACTGGATGTTGGTGGAGAGGAGGAGATTGGATATTGATAGAGAGGATGACATGGATGAGGCTCAGAGAAAATTGAGGGATCAGATGGTGGATGGGGAGGAGGATGTAGCTGGGAGACCATTGTTGCCTCGAGATGCCACAGTAGACTAGTGATTGGTAGATATGTAGAGCAGGTTGGATGAGGCCCTCGCTCATGTTAGATCATTGGAGTCAGAGTTAGAGGTCACTAGAGTAGAGAGGGATCAAGAAGTGGTTAGACAACAAGAGACATAGATTTGGTGCTTTGATTTTGCACAGCTATTGTTTGGGTTGATGGGAGATGTAGCCAGAGAGTTTGCTAGGGTGAGTTCCAAAGAGGCACAATATAGGTTTCTTTATGAGAGGGCAGTGCAAGAAAATTAGAGAGATCATAGCCTCTCACGATCTAGTAGAAAGACAGGTAGTGGTAGCAACAGGAGCCACAATAGTGCCAGTGCATCCACCTTGTCTAGATAATCTTCAAGGCACTACTCCCACCACAACCACAAGAATTCATCTAGTCAAAGGTCTAGCCACAGTCATGGTTCCTCTCACAATTAGGGCACATGTCTACTCATAGCTAGCCACATGTTACTATTCTTGGGTCTTCACAGAGTCAACCAACAATGTAAGTGCATATGTCAGCAGAGCTTTTGAGAGAGAATCAGGCACGCTGTTCCTCACCTCGAGGGGATGAGGAAAGAATTTGGTAGGACATATTAGTTTATGTTTTTTATTTGTGTTTCAGACACATCTATATATTGACCATCGAGCTTGTGAGCTCTATTTTTAGGATTCCTCAAGACTCTATCCTGTGACATGATTTTTAAGATATATATATGATGCATTTTTGGCACAGATTCTATCCTGTGTTATGTTATGATGCATTATGATTCCTATGATGATGCATTTTACTTTATGAGATGTATTCACTTATGATGATTATTTATGATGAGATGCCATGATGATACTACTTTGTGTATGCTAGTTATTTATGTGATGATGATGATAATAATGTTATATATATGCTTAATGTTTGGACTCTAGTGGATGCCATGCTTATGATTTATGTATGCATTGGTCTATGATTATGTATGTATGGATGGTGCAATATGTGATGTTTTATATTATGATCCTATATGTATGCATTAATGATATGGATGATGAACTTTTAATGTGTTTAAGTGTTATGCTTATTCAAATAAATGAATGCACTTATATGTTATGTTTATGCAAATGGGTGAATGCAAATGATGGAATTTATGTGAATGCAATATGGATGTAAATGGATTTATGCAAATGTGTAATGAGCTAATGCAATGTTTATATATGAGCATGTATGCAATTATTTTTGTATGTTACAAGATATCGTGAGGAGATGGAGGAAGATAAACGATCAAATAGGAGGAGATGGATTTTAGTGTGGAGAAATAATCCTTCAATATTTTTCCAAAGTACTAATAGGTGTTGTTGTAATCATTATTGGGCAGATTATTGTAATGGCCAACAAACAACATGATATGACATAGATCAATGGTGTGAAAGGTCGTATCATCACATGAAATAATCAATCACAGACAAGGATGATCATGACTCATATGAGGAACTCAATTGACCCTAGACTTATTGTCATAACCAAATACAAACAAGAAAGATGAACCATGAAACATCATTGCTCCTCTAAATCCTATGCAGGACATCCTCAAGGAACTAGTAGAATGATAGTCTGAAAAGACAAGATAATCACCATGATACATCATTACTCCTCTAAATCTTCATGTCAAGAAATCCTCGAGGAACTATTAGCATAATGAAAAGGATCAAATGAGAAGTTCCAATATTAAAGATAGAGTTTTCCAAAAGTCAAGTGTTTTGGTGTCGAGATGCCAGGTTTGACGAAATCGAGGTTTGTGTGTTTCAAGCAACAAATAATTTTAAATTTAAGGACACATCCTCAACAATGTTGATGTCGAGAGAATCGATCCTCAAATGTCAAGAGAATCCCTCAAAATGCCAGATGACAATGCCGATGCTTCAGAAAGACATATCCTAAAGCATAAACATATGATAGGTTGACTTGTTATGACAGATTTTGATGAAGGTTGACTGAATGAACAAGTTGACCGCATGCTAGCGTTGACATGCCAATTAGCTGGAATGTTAAAAAAAAATATTGTCAGATGTTGTTCAAGAGTTGCTAGATTTAAAACCTTTGCACGAAAAGGACAATTGACTTTGACTAACAAGATTGAAAATATTTTGATTTATTTGAAGATATCGGATGTGTGTGCAAGTGAATGTGATGTACCCTAAAGGATTGACCTAGTGCAACCTCAAGGGCTCATCAATTTATGGCCTTGCCTACATCATACACTCAAAGACCTAATAGTTCAACATGACCAATGACCTTGTCTTATTGACCAAAGATTGAGTCATGATTGTATTTTGAAAAACCTAAAAGGACCAACCTAATGTCTCGAGGGCTCAAAGATGAGCCTTGCCTATGTAGAAAATGCGCAGAGACAACACATTTTGACTATGACAAAGACTAACATGATTGACAAGATGAACTATGAATTTTTTTTTTAGATTTTTGAATATTATGTGGATGTTTTTGTGTTTTCAAAGCTTTTGAATTTTTTGGATTTTTTGATGAATATTTGATTTTTTATATCTTTTTTCTTGACAGTATATGATTTTTATGGATTTTTTTAGGACTTTTTATGATTAACAAGACCATGTGTGAGACCCACTATAGTCAGGTGATAAGGTGTTGCCCTCAGTTAGGTCTAGGACCAACCAAGTTTGGATGGGATGGAAATAGACGTGCGCGAGATGGAAGGTCGAAGATATGCAAGGCATGATGTCAACCATTGTTAGACATGGAAATAAATAGTAGGACTTATGACGTATGTTGTGAAGGTGTCGGAAGATCTGTCATTTATTATGGATGAAGGTAGATAGAATAATAGTAGATGGTGAAGCAAAGACTGCCTATGCATGGCACCTTTTTTCGAATTTTTCATCGTGGTATGTATCCAAAGTGCCACTGAAGTGGTTTTCACTATTGGACAGGTTATTTCTCTTTACTATTTTTGATATTTCTTGATATATATATTTTTTTGGTGTCACCAAAACGTCTATTTGCCAGGTTTTCATCGGGGTGACAATTATTTTGTATTTTCCATTTTTTATGTCTTTTTGTGGTTTTTAACCAAGCTCTCTGATATTATGTGTAGAATTTACAAAGATGCAAATTGTTGATAGGTTTTTTTAACTGTTCCCCATATGGAGTAGCCAACTAGAAAGTACCAGAATCGAATGCGACAGTGATGATGTAAGGGTCCAACCAATTAGGCTCAAACTTATCGGGTTTTTCATGGTCAGAATGATTCTTTGGATTTTGCATTAAGACAAAGTCACCAATGTCAAATTTTTGGACCATCACTCTCTTTTTATAACTGCAGAAAAGGAGATTATGATATGCCTATAAGCGATTCAAGGAATTTTGTCTTCATTCTTCTAACAACTCCAGATCACACAGTCTAGATTGTTGATACTCTTTGCCATCAATCAATCCCATCATGGAGACTTTGAGAGAGGGGATTTCAACCTTGATGGGTAGGATAGCTTTAGCTCCAAGACCAAGGTGAATGGAGTGGCTCCAGTAGGTGTGTGGATGTTGATTCGGTAAGCCCATTGAGTAGGATTAAGTTGTAAATTCTATTCATGACCAACATCATTGACAATATTCTTAATAATATTTATGATTATCTTATTGGACACCTCAACTGGACTGTTACCTTTTGGGTAATAGGGCATGGAGAAATGGTGTTAAATGTGGAAGCGTTCACAAAGCTCACAGACATCTTGACTTTTGAAGGGACAACTGTTGTCTGTGATGATGGATTGTGGAACACCATACCGACAGATGATGTAGTTGAGGATGAATTTGGAAATCTACTTTTTGGTTTTGTATGTGAGGGGAATGGCTTCTATCCATTTGGTAAAATATTTAGTTGCGGTAATAATTAATTTATGGCCATTGGATGAAGTGGGATGGATTTTACCCATGAGGTTGAGTCCCCATTGTGCGAAGGGCCAAGGAGAAGTGATTGGACATGATGAGACCATAAATTGTCTCATATTTTATCAAGGAAAATCACCTATTTCTTCCTAATGCATTAGTCTTAAAGTGGATTTGAGTAATGATTGAAAGTTATTTAACTTGTTTAAAGTAGAATATAAAGTAAATGTTTGGTTTATTTTTAGTAATTAAATGTGATCCAAATTGACTCTAATATGTCTCCATGGAGTGTTTAAGATGATATAATTTAGACAAATGAGTTATTAAATAACTCATGGTAAGAAGAAGTTTCATAGACACTTGCAACAGAGAGCTCTAGACACTCGAAGCAGTTAACTCCTAAAGGCTCCCGAAGGCTTTGAACTCTTGAAATCTCTTGAATAAATAATGAGAAGATAGAGAAGACTTCCAACACATTCCAAAATTTTTGCAAAGTTAATGAGTATCATTCCTCCTAAATTGGTGGCTAAAGCGTTAGTTCATGACAACTCATGACAACTCATGAGATCTTTTCTACCACATTATCTTTCAATAACTCAAATTATTAAGTGTCATTAATGATAGTGGAATATTCTTCAAGATAATAATAAAATATTTGGTCAAGAAAACTGAAGAACAATTCCTTCATTCACATGGAAAACTAAAGACTTACTACAAATTAGGCACCCAAAAATTGTCAAAAACACAGTCTCAGTAAAACAATGATATCTCCCTTGTTTCTCAACAAAATTCAAAAATTCAAAATGATCTGGAAAGTAGATTTTGAGGGATAAAAACCCTTTTGAGAATTTGGCGCAATTCACACCAGGGAAAGAGCAACATGTGACAAAAAATGATTGAGATAAAAGTGGTGTGATGGATGACAACAACTTTAGTTTTTTAAGAGTTTTGTAAATGACCCCTCAAAAATTGGATCTTGGATCCACATTCTTAGTGGATTGGTTGGATAGATATAGAATATAAATTATATAAATGAAATGTAATCATTAGAGAAAAGAGGAGGGATTATAAAGTCTTGTTTTAGCTTGAGGAAATAGGATAGTTTTAGTTTCATTTTGAACAATGTATTTCAAAAATTTTAGAGTAAATTTTAATTCAAGAAAGCTTTTCATTTCCAAAAAGTGTGAAGTAGTTTATCCTTTTAAATCCTTGCAAGTGTTCCTTAGATTAGTTCATTTTCATGCAACTTTCCTTTCATGCAAATAGGATTTATTTCTACAAGTAGAATAGACTATGAAGCAAGTTTTCTACTTTCTCTCTTGCATAGAGCCATGTACACAACCTTGGATTGATAAATTAAATGATGAGGATTACAACGACCCCATCAAGATGAAATTCCTGTGTGGGTGCATGAATTAGATTACTATGCACTTGACATTGATGACATGTTCTCACAAATTGAAGGACATCCTTTTCCATTTTCGGCCAATACTACCAAAGTCTCATAACCTTCTTAGCTAATGTTGGGTCACTCAAATGAGATCTGCATATACCCTCATGTAATTTGCATAAAGTTGTTTGTGATTCATCATTGTTGAGACATCAAAGAAGGCCATTGTCAAAGCTATGTTGGTATAGGGTGTCACTAATGATGGTGTAACAAGTGGCTTTGTAGATAAAGGACTTATGTTGGTTATTAGAAAGGTTTGGCAGGAGGGTCTAGGATTGAAGGTAATCATATATGCCTTGATACCAAGGTGAATTGGGGCCAACAAGCTCACAGACCATTTCTGATTTAGGAATATCATAAGCAGGAACCAAATGTTGTTTCACTAAGAAATCGAATTGTGACACGTTGCTGGGGATGTCTAAGAGAGATCCAATCATATCCACTATGTTTTTTGCCTTGTTTTGTGTCCTTGGAATCTTCTCAAAAGCAATCATGTGGAAATATGATAGAAAGCTATCAACCATATGTTTATAGCGCATCAAATTTTCATCCTTGGTGTCATAGTCTTCATTGACTTGGTTGATAACTAACTAAGAATCTCTAAATACTAGGAGTTCTTTGATTTTCCATTTGATAGCCATTCAGAGTCATGTTACCAATGCCTTATATTCACAACTATTGTTAGTGCAGGGGAAGGCGATTCATAATGACTTGGGAATATATTCTCCTTGTGGTGTGATAAATAGAATGCATTCTCCTAAGCCATGACCTAGATGGGACCCATCAAAATATAGTGTCCATGGTAACCTAGGGCCTACATTGAAGATAGACTCACCTAGGAAGTCATCTACTTGAGGGTGATCACCTTGAATGGGTGCAACAGTGAGTTAATCTGCAAAAAACTATCCTTTAATTGCCTTGTGTTCCATGTATTGTATGTCATACTCAGTGAGGATCATTACCCACTTGGCTAACTATACTGTCAATGCTACATGACTCAGAAGATACTTCAATGGATCTATCTTTGTCACTAACTGTGTCTTATGATTCAACATATAATGTCTCAATTTTTGAGTAGCAAAGACTACTACGAGAGGCACATTCAGTGGAAGTGTATTTTATTTCATAGCCAATCAAGGTGTGACTGATGTAGTATATATCTCTTTCTTTCTCCTCATGGTCATTTTGTGCAAGTAATGCCCCCAGTGTTGAAGTAGTTGCAAAAATATACAAGATCAAAGGTTTTCCATCAATGGGTGGCATTAAAACTGATGGTGTCAGAAGATAGTTCTTGATCTATTCAAAAGTAATTTGACATTTGTCAGTCCACATAAAGGGGATGCCCTTGCATAGAAAATATTGAAACGATTGACACTTGTTGACCAACTATACAATGAAGCATTTGATGGAAAGAAACCTTCCTTGCAATGTTCTTAGTTCACTAATTCCCTTTAGAGGAGGCATGTCTAGGATTGCTTTCACTTTAGTGACATCAAATTCAATTCCTAAACAAGAAACTATATACCCCAATATTTTTCCTAAAGTTACACTAAAAACACATTTCTTAGGGTTCAAACGAACCTTGTACTCTTCTAGCCTTTTAAAGATCGTATCCAGTACTTTCAAGTGATCACTGTGTGTCAAAGACCTTACAAGGAGGTCATCAACATAATCTTCCATTAGTGTGTGCATGAGGTCATGGAATATCGTAGTCATGGCTTGTTGATATGTAGCCCCTACATTTTTCAGCCCAAAAGGCATGATGTTCTAGCAATAGGTACCCCAAGGACAAGTGAATTTTTTTTTATGTTGATTCTCCAGCGCAATGTGAATGTGATTGTAGCCAGAGAAACCATCCATGAGCGACATCATCTTATACCTAGCTATGAGATCTACAATAATGTCTATGCTTGGAAGTGGAAAGTTATCTTTCAGACATGCCTTATTGAAATCCCTAAAATCTATACATATGTGTATTTTCCTATTTGGTTTTGTGATAGGTACCAGATTGGAAATCCATTCTGCATAATCTATTTGATCTTATAAATCTCGCATCTAGTAACTTCTTCAGTTCAGCCTTGACAAGGCAATTTGTGGATGCATCTTGTGTAACTTCTATTTGACAAGTTTGACCTTAGGAAGCAAAGGTAGATGGTGCAATACTAACGCTAGATCCAATCCTAGCATATCAGCATAGGACCATGCAAAGTTGATTTTTCATTGTGCAAAGAACTCTCTAAACTTGGGCTTTTCCTCTTCTATTAGTGACGCTGCAAAGAGGATCATCTTAGGGTCTTCAGGTGTGGCTATGTTGACTTCAATGGTATCCTCAATGAGCATGACCATTTTTTCTTGTGTCATGAGAAGAAAATATAATCCTCTTGTCTTAGGTGCTTCAAGGAGGTTTTCACCTTCAGAAATGCCCTTTATTTTTCATTTTGTATCATAAGAAGGTGCCTTGTGGTTTTCACCTAAAGACGTGTCTTTTTTTTTTCTTATTTTTGTGACTAGAGGATTGGACAGTCTCCTCGAAGTATGTCATAGAATCAAGGTCTATAGAAAATCCAACTTTATGATCCCCACTCGGTATTCCCTCACGAAGTCCCATAAATTTTGTAATGAATTTGTCATTTTGAAAAGTGTCCATAAAAGGAGAGTCCTATTATTCCCAATCAACAAGCTATAGGTAGATAAGAGAAATACCATCATCAGTGTTGGCAAAAGGAAATGAGGACATAGAAAGCATGTAGATGAAATTTAAAAGGGTAAAGACAGATGTCTTTTCAAAGTACCAAGAGGATTCTATCCAATCATCTTCTTTGTATTCAGATAAATTAGCTTCCTGGTTGAAATAAGGCACAAATGCTGATGTATTGGACTCTTGGTCAAAATAGGAAATGAATAGGTCAAAATCGAGAAAATTAGACTCATGTCAAGTAGGTTCAAGTGGCGGTTTAGGTTTGTCTTCATCCCAAGGTTGAATGAACTGTACCCAGACTTCTCTTTTCAAAGAGACTTCTCTAGAAGGTTTGACATTAAATAAGGTTCACCTGGTTCTCGAAACATTTTGTCAAGTTCAAAGTCACTTGGGGATCTCTCATAATCAAATTCCCATTCGTGGGAGTTAGTCTCGGTGTGGTAATCTTCGATGTTCTTGACACTTTCAGAAGAATTTACACACTCACTCAAAAGTACATGGGTACGTTGACCATCAATCTTAAGTGGTTCAAACTCTAACCCCAAATTCTTTGATCTTCTAGATGGCATTATAGGTTCTCTCCTTCTAGTCTTGTTTGTACCAAGGCCGCTAGTTCTATTGTAGCCTTTTTCTTTGATTATATCATAACCTTTTCTATAATGGTGTACTGGAAGTGGAGGTAAGTCTTCCATGTCCTTGTAAATCCAAGCTGAAATATCTTCAATATCTTCATCATTCATATCTCCCCATTTTGTGAGATTCATTATTGGAGGAACTTTAAAGATCACTTTTGGCTCTATTCTGAGATAAGGTCTACCATGAGTTTTTGGAGACTTGGGTATCGTAGTGATGTAGTAACCAGTGTGTAAATTTTTTGTGCCACAACCTTCATCATGGATCTTAATGCCTGGATTTACACTTGGAGTAGTGGAAGCGGATGGTTTGATGGAGGTCAAAGGGGTGGGCATGGATGGTTTGGACAGTGTCGATGGATTGATGTATTTGGAAGAAGTGGATGTTGAAGATTTTTGGTTAATGGGCACTTGGTGTTTAGTAATGCCTCTCAAGTTGGTGCAATACTGGAAGGGATCAAAATCTCCAGGTATGGTGATTTCAGCACCATCGAAAGGAAACTTCAAGCATTGATGGTAAGTGGATGGTATAGCCTTTAAGGCATGGATCCAAGGTTGACCAAGTATGATTTTATAAGGTAGCTTAAGATCCAAGACTTGACATGTCGTATCTACAATGACTGGCCCCACATGGATGGGGAGTGTGATGATGCCCCTAGAAGAGTGTTCTTCATCATCATATGCCTTTATAACAATGCCTTTGGTAGCATCCACACACGCATCAAAGAATCCTAGTGCGTTAACTAGTTTTAGGGAGAATATATTCCATCCTACTTCACCATCTACTAATATTTGTCTAACCTTTTGTTTATGGATGAAAACCTCAATGTGAAGTGCATCATTGTGAGATGGTCTAGGTGAGGAATAGTCTTGGTCCGAAAATTTGATGTGATGGGGAGTAGTCAAGTATCTTACCATGGCTTCAAAGTGGTTGAAATCAATGTCATTTGGTATAGAAGACTACTATAAGACCTTATCAAGTATGGATTTGTGTGCAAGCAAGATGCATAGCAACTTGAGTATGTAAATTTGAGTAGGCATTTTACCCAATTGGTCGATAAGATTGAATTGGCCTTTAGGTTGTGACTCTTTGGTAGAAGGACCGGGTATTGTGATCTTTGGTTGTATAATAGGAGGGCCAAATATTGTGACTTTACCATGATGGGTGGTAACATTACTCTTTGGAGTCTTCTTGATGGTGATAGTATTGATGTGTTCATCAGGAGCTCAGAGGTGATTAATTATAGGTCCATGAGAATAGGCGGAAGGATCAAGTATTGTGATCTTTGGTTGTATAATAGGAGGGCCAAATATTGTGACTTTACCTTGATGGGTGGTAACATTACTCTTTGGAGTCTTCTTGATGGTGATAGTATTGATGTGTTCATCAGGAGCTCAGAAGTGATTAATTATAGGTCCACGAGAATAGTCAAAAGTGACATGAGTATAGTTGGCTCGATTATTAGTCTTTGGACCTGACGTAGAGGGGTTATTTAAACCGTGATCCTACAATGGGTTTTTGTGAATTGTATGGTCCAAGTTTGAAGAAAATTGTTGACCATCTATTTCAATGGCATGAATTTCAATAAGATCTTGTATGAGATTTCACTATTACCTATAGGAAGAAGTTTTATGCCCTTTTTCTCAATGATAGTCGTAGAAAGTATTTTCATCCCACCATGATGGTTTGAACTACTCTGGGTCATATGATTTAGGGTCCTGTAATGTTATGACATTGTTTTGAATGAGCTTCTTAAGGACAACTTCAATTTGTTCGCCCAAGGGGGTGTACGTGCATCTTTTGGGAAATTGTCTAGTTTGTCTTGGTTTCCCCCAGTCTTGATTGTTTTGGATGGCATTTTCTATTGGCGTTTGTGTGGTCAAGGGAGGATTTTGGGGTTGAGATCCTCTAAGCATAGTTGCAGGACCTATCACATTCATTGCTTTAGCATCAACAATGCCATCATTGGTGATATGCTTATTCTTGACCCAATATTTGTTTTTGTCATTAGGTAGGTTTGGGTTTGTGTTCTTGTTGGCATATTTGAGTTCTCCTTTTGCGATAAGAGATTTTTCAAGTTGGACTCATTTCTCAATTAGGTCTATGAAAGTGGCGCAACAATGGATTTGCAACGCATATTTTAATGGGCTAACAAGGTTTTGAACAAAGAAGTTGACTTTTTCCTTTTCTGGTATCTCAATAGGACAGTGGCTTGCCAACCCCCACCATCTTTGGAAAAAGCGAATGAAGGCCTCACTAGTGCCCTCTTGGGTATTCTTACATAAAGTGGAAATGGTAACATCAAAGTTGATATTGTAGGAAAAATTTTCTACAAATTTATTAGCAAGTTCATCCCATGAATTTATCCCTTTGGGAAAGAGAGTGAACCAGTTAAGTGCAGGACCTATGAGACTTCTAGGAAAGAGTCTCATTAGATACGTATTTTCATATGCAACGTCCACACAATTGGTCTTAAATTATCTTATGTGCTCAATGGGGTTAGTCTTTCCTTTGTATTTGGAGAAGTTGGGTACCACATATCCTGAAGGGAATGGTGGCATGTGTAAGTTCATGTCAAATGGGTATGGAAATAAGTCATAATATGTGTGTGCTTTCTTGTTGGACAATTGCATGTTCTCTACTTGTTTTTGTAGGGAAACAAGTTGAGCCATGAGTGCATCCACTATAGGATTGTTCGTGGCATCACACATGCTGATAAGGGGTATTCCTTGAGTTCCCACTTGCTGTGATGGGATGTTTCGATTCAAGGTATATTGATGTGGAGTGTATGATATGTTTTGGGTTGGAATTTTTTGGTATTGAGTGTTTTGATTGGGAAAATGTTGTTGCATATGGATATGAGATGCATATGTGGGGAATGTGTACTCTAGCAGTGTTAGATTGTATTTGTGGAATTTGTTTCCCTTTCATTTTTTGATAACCAAATGGAGTCATGTGTTGTGTTACTTGGTTGCCTTGTCCAAATTGGTGAATATGGCCATGTGGGATATTGGTATTTTTCCTTTGGGGAACATGAGTGTGGGTATTGACTTGTGATGGGATATGGATATTGTGTTGAGGGCCTTGAATAGTAACTCTTATTTTATTCCTCCCAAAGGGGTTTGATGATTTTTTTCCCATGGCATTAGATGAGGACCCAAGTAAAGTGTTTGATGATGTCGTTCCCATGGCACTAGATGAAGACCCAAATAACAGGTTTGATGAATTTGTCCCCATTGTATTAGGTAAAGACCCAAATGTAGCCCCAATCGTTTATGATGGAATTTTTGGTATGTGTGGGATTGATTGTGATATGGTGTTGGATATGGTTGATGTTCCCACAATAGATGTTGTATTGACCATGCGAGAAGTGTTTTGAGTGGAGGTACCAATGTAAGTAGCATCAATGGTCTTGGTTGCATTTTGTGTGGTGGCACCCATGGATGTATTGTTTGCATTATGTTGTGGTGTCGATTGTGGTCGACTAGTGTGTGTAGTAGGATCAAGAGATGTTGCTCTTAAAGTATTAACATTGAATACTCATGCTAATTTAGCCCCTTTTTCTAGAAGCATGGCTAGATATCGTTCAAAATCTTGTAAGACCAGTTCTTCTACTAAAGAATCCAGTTCGGGGTCTTCGGAAACAACTTCTACATCTTCCATGAATACTTGTCCATTTTCATCCCTTTGTATGAATTGTTCAAAGGGATTACATGAGGAATATTCTATGTTCATGTCACTAAAGGGGTTGATGAAAGATGTCCCCATATTTGTGTTAAAATTCATGTCATTAGGAAGGTTGTAAGGGTTGTTGTCTTGTCCAAAGGAATCCATTTGTCTTCTTTTTATTTGTAGCCTTGTCTCAACCATATAAGATTTTCTCAAAAGAGGGAAAATGGAAGATGGCCAAATTTATGTATGGAAATACTATGACACTATGTTTTCGGATTTTTAAGATAAGGAATGTAATAGTGACAATGTTGTCTAAAGATGAATGCCAAATGAGTACTAAACTTTTTTGAGGTATGACAATGCAATTGCACTTGGTTTAATGAAACTCTAAGGTGTAATCAATTATGATAGACTTTTATGAAAGGTTTACTAACCATTCAAATTTTGTTCAATGTCTAAATTTTGATTGTCAAAAGGACTATGGGTAGGACTAAATGTAATGACAAAGTGACAAGCTAAGGTTTCCAAACTAGACTTATGAGTTGGAAGTGTCTCACATAAAAGGACAAAGAATAAAGGAGTGATTTTGGCTTAGTCTAATGACAATCTACTCTTGAAGGAAAAGGTTTCACAAAGTATGGGAAGTGTTCCCATTCTAAATTCTACAAAAATAAGGAACTAAGAGTTTTCTTATGCTGAAAATGGTTGTGGAGATTTAAGATGCAACTAAAACTTTCAATGGTAAACCTATGGTAAAGCTAAATGCAAACTAAAGGTGAAAAGATGGGTGATTTAAGAAAGTATTTTTCTAGTTTTTGAACAAAGGCCAGTGAAGAAGATTGTTTAGAAATAGATCCACAATGTTTGGTTTCAGATTTCGACTGAGAAAATATTTTTCCTAAATGATAGGCAAATGTGTTATTTCGAGTATCAAATGCATTGGAGATAGAAAATGCGTCGTTTCAGCTTGCGATTGCATCGCATGATTGGAAAATGTGTCGTTTAAGATTGTGAATATGGTTCACAAAGGAAAATGCATTATTTGAGGTATCAAATGCATTACGAAACAATCAAATTCATTTTAAAATGTCTCAAATGCATTGTAGGTTTGAATGAAGTCTGGTTTTCTTGTAAGTTTTGGCATACTTTTGAGGTTGTTTCATCTTGACTATATTTTTCCAGATCTATAAAAGGTATTTTATGTGGTTATTGCTTCAACAAACACAAATGCATAATCGAAACCCTTGCTAAACAATGAAGTACAAAGCAGGAAATATGCATAAACAAAGGAAGATTTCACCAAATAGCCTTCATGCCCTCCATGATTGACCTCCATTTCCCTTCTCTGTTTGCTAAAATAAGAAGTTTTCCCTCATATTCCGATGAGCAACTATGAGCCTATGGCAAGCCCTAATCAAATATTGAAGGATTCTACTATTCAATACTAGCAAGTAGCAAGTATGAAGAAAATCTAAAGCCTAAAATATGAAGTCAAGAGATATGAAGTGACAAAATGAGGTTGACATTGCCTTTTTATAGAAAATCCAATTTTAGATGAATGACTAGGATTTAAAGTTGATAAAGCCCTAAGATCAAAGGCTGAAATTAAATGTGATAGCCCACAATTAGGGTTAGGGCAACATTAGGGTAAATTTGAAATGAAGGGATTAGATTTGATTTTAGAACAATCAAATCAATGGACAAAAATTCATGTGACAAGGATATAATTGGCACATAAAAAGAGGCAAGTGGGGAATCAAAATAGAAATTTAAAATTAATTCCTTTTGAGGTTGAGTTGACCTTTTAAATTAAAAATTAATTTAATTCAAAAGTAGTTGGCCATGTCATAGTAAATAATGATTTTTAATTATTTACTTGGTGGGAAAAATAGAAAGTGGATAATTTTAAATAAATGATTTTATTTAAAATTAAAAAAAAGCCAATGTGGATGATAATTAAATAAATTATAGGAATTTATTTAATTATAAGAGGACATAGAAAATTAATGACATATTTAAATAAATAAATAAAGTTTATTTATTTAAATAATTAGGAAGGAATAGTGGGCAAGTATTAATTAAATAAATTTAGGAATTTATTTAATTATAGAGACACATAGAAAATTAGCAACGTATTTAAATTAAATATTATTTATTTATTTAAATAGTCAAGAGGAATAAAAGACATGAAATAATTAAATAATTGAAAATTATTTAATTAATAGTTGAAATTGGACTATATAGGACATAATTAAATATTTTAATTATGTTGAGAATAAATATGGAGGGAATAAAGTTTGCAGGCATAGGTCAATTTTATGTGTCTACACCCTCAACCCAACCCTATACCCTCTACCCTATACATTGGACCCTCAACCCTATACCCTCAACCCTCTAAACCCTATACAACCCCTATACCCTCTACCCTATACATTGGAACCTCAACCTAATCCTTCAACCATATACCCTCAAACCTATACCCCAATGCTTCAACCTAATATTTTCATTGTATTTAACATGAAATGCAACAATTTGTGTGACATGATCCATACTGTCACCAACATTCCCTTTGTATATACCCATTTATTCCTCTAGATAATCATAAATAAAGAAAATTTCTCCTTTATCATAGTACCGCAACATCAAAATAAAGGTAGCATGGGATGGTGGATTCTATGTTAAGAAATAAGCCTTTACTGCCATACCGCCAAGAGATCATATAACTTATGTGGTAAAGCGGTACTCACTACCACCCTGCTAGGAGAATTATAAGGCAATGTGGTACCTACCGCCATCCCACATAAGGTGATTCAAAGGAATGCAATAAGTTGGTAAACAACAAGAAGATAAAGCATACACCACTATACTACCAGGAGGGTGAGCAACATATGCGGTAGAGAAGTATAAACTGCAACCCCACAACAAGAAGTCTTGAGCAAGGCAGTAGAGCGGTAAGCATTGGAAGAAAAGTGGACACCGTAGTACCATGTGAGGTGGATAATATGGTTGTGGTAGAGCAGTATACACCACAACCCCATATTAAGAGGTCTTAAGCAAGGCGGTAGTGTGGTAAACAATAGAAGGGAAGGGAAAAACACTGCCATATTGTAATGGGTATAATAAGAGACGCTGATAGTATGGTAATCATGGCATCATTACAATTTACAACAATAAATATAGATGCACGAATCCAACTACGTGAAAATTAAATGCAAGGATTTGAGCTTGCTATGAAATTATTTTACAAAGAGTTGGGATTAAAACTGATATGACAAAATACCGCACCATCCAAAGACAAGTGAGTTTTCCCAATATCACACTCAATTGCAGTGCACTAGCATGGAAGGAGCTAAGGATATGAGAAGAAGAAGTCCTACAAGAATCAAATACTTGGCTAAGTGCATGAAAAATCTCTAAAAGAGCTATGTTAATATAAAAAATATTTCAATGTTTTGTCATTTGAAGCCATAGTAGAGAAAATTGAAACATGCCTCCTAAAAGAAAACAATCAGAAGTAAAAGAAAGTCAGCCTAAAATTAAAGATGAAGAATCTAAAGTGAAGAAGAGACCAATCCATCAGTCCATATTAGATATACTTTCAGGGTTTACTAAAGAGGGTAATAAGAAGTTTATCATGGATACCACACAAATTTGTAGGTATGCCCTCATTCCCAAATCTGGATGGGACCTATTTTGGTATTTTTATAGTAAGAGAAATGAGAAGATTCTAGTTTCAAACCCTTGGATGTTGGATTTAGCAACGTTGATTGTCCCAAATGTGTTTTTTGATGTAGAATTTATCAAATTGCTAGCCAAACACTATCACTCAGCTACCAAAATAGTAAGGTTTCCAAACAACACAATATTGGTAGAAATAACCAAAAGAGCCATGATTGAGTGTTTTGACTTAAACAAGTAGACTCTGACCAAGATAAAATTGTAGAAAAGTGAGGAGGATTATGCTAGGTTAAGAAGGAATTATAGAAGTGATTAGCTACCCCTATATATGAAAAGAGGCATCGATAATAGAACAATCCCCATCTCTACTACCACTATTGAACCATTTATTGTGACAGGTTTTCAATATTACTTTGTGAATACATATTTAGCTCTTTGCCAAGTGTTGGGGATCAATGCTCAAGATAAAATTAAAATAGGCCTAATGATGATGTCCATGAGAATTCAAAACCCTAAAACTAATATTTAATATAACTTTTCTTCATACCTTGAGAAGGTGTTAGATGATGAAATCTCCCAAGTTATAGAGGATAGAACATCGATTACATTTAGACACTATTCTCTACTATCATATGATATTGTACCAGAATAGGGACCATTGGACTAAAAGAATGGACTTGTTTAGAGTAAATGAGCAAGGGAGTACCACACCTATCAAGAAATGGTGCTATATTTGGGACAATCGGTGCACGAATTCAAGATTTTTTGTATTCTACAAAGACTTTGTACCCAGAATCCTTGGAGTTCTTGGGTATACAATACCAATATTGTCAACCAAAATTTTGAAACTATTGAGACCTTTGGATTTAAGACTAGATTAGGGTCATACACACAATTTTGGAGATTGGTTCTTCCTCCTAGAAGTTACAACAATAAGAGTTTATGGATGCCCTGTTGCTCCACACATACTACCAAAATTTGTGCCGCTCAGATTAGAATTTATTGAATTTATGTGCCAAATGATGTGGATGGAGAAATATGTAATGCACAAGTAGAAAAAAGGAACTTTCTTTCCAAACCAAACCAACTACGAAGATTGGACTGTAGGCTTGGACACACTAGAGGAGTTACAATATTATTTGAAGATAAGATATTCATTGAATTCAGGAAAAGGAAGAGCCTTTGACCTTGAAAATCACATGAACAACATTAGGCACAATCTTCTTAATAAAATGAAAATGGCACACCAAGTGGACTATGAAGAAGATTTCATAAGGAACCGCATTACTTATGGGTATGTGTAGGATCATCATGGAAAAAATAGGCCCTTAAGTGGCAAAAAATTCAGAAAAATCAGAGTTAGGCAACTTGACATAAAATTTCGAATAAGTTATCTATATTATTTCAAAAATATGTAACAATAGAATTTGTATCAAATTGAATGTAGTTTCTAAACTACTATGTTTATTTACAAAAAAATAAAATCTATTTAGTGAAAATTTGAAATTTCAATACAATATTACTTAAATTTCAGGGAAAAAATAAGAAGTAGGTGTTTGTCTGACCACCCTAACAACATTAAAATGATAATATTTTTTTATAATATTTAGATATAAGTAGAGGACTCATGTCCCGATGTGATGCATATTCTTTTGTAATTTTTTTCCAAGTAAATAATTAAAATTATAAAAAAATTATTACAACTTTTAAAAAATATAAAGACTAGTTTGTTTGACCACATTAACTTGGTCAAATCTTCATGAAATTGATTTTTTTATTTTTTTATCTTATAGTATGTGAAGCATAGAATGTGACACATGTTTCAGATTCAAAAAATGTGATACCGTTTGGAAGTTATAGATGTTTTTCAATCAGCCTCTCAATCAGGACTTTAGTCATAATTCAATAGAAAATAAATAATAATTATTTATTAAATTCAAAGTAAAGAATAATTTATATTGGTGGAAAGCTGAGAATATCCTTTAAAAAACCTTTTCGTTTCATCAATTTTGGGTAAAAAAAAATTCATCAGACACATACCCATCATCTTGCCACTTTTTGGCCCATCGTGATCCTGCACATACCCTTATAATGATGTATTTAGAAGGAAAAAATGGGAATATATGAAGAAGCTTGAAGAGAGGACGAAGTGGAGGTCCAAGGATTTCCTAGAATACTTTGTTGATTAAAAGGACCCCATCAAGAGGATAGATTTGATAATAGGTAAATTTCAAGACTTGTATAGTAAGAAGGACATGATAGTGCTCCAACTGCAAAGCATACCCTAGGTGAAACCTTTGAACCTCCCATGGAGCAGTTACCTTCCAAAAGATAGAAGATAGAAAGCATTGACCAATTAGTACCTTATGAGGAGAGTGAAGAAGTGAGTGATACTGAGGAAGTGGCTACAATACTATAGTCATTAAAAGGTGATATTGAGGTTGGTCAACCCATCCTTGAGGCCAGTGCCCATAAACATGAGGAAAGGATGGGTGATGTAGAAAAAAAAGTACAAAGGTACATGAAGATGAAAGGGAAATTACAGATAGGAGATTCATAGAAGATGATTATTTTATTAAAACTCTTGAGTTTAGGGATTTGTAGATGAATATGAAGATAAAATAATTTGAGGAGAGGATGGGATGGAATCAGTTGAAGTAGAAATTGATGAATCAGAGAAAAATCAAATGGTAGCATAGACTTTCCAGGAATTAAGAGTTGACAACATTGACATTAGCCCTTAGAAGGCTAGAGAAATGGTCTCAAAGAGCAATATGCTCATTTTCCCTAGCTTGGAATTAAATAAAATGTTTCTTCTTGATCAAGTGTTGGCTCGGGAAGATCCAATGCTAGTTGCAGAATTTGACTCCAATGAAGGAGTGACTGAAGTTGGGTATAACCGAAAGATTGAAACCTTGGCCATATGGATCAAACAGAAAAATACACAGAAGCCAAAAATATTGGATGTAATTAAAAGGATAAAAGGGGTAGAGATGGTAAGGAAAATACAAGATACCACTCGTTTGGAGGCAACCACAATGACCATGCATTCAACCATGTTCACTTGAGAAATTGTTAAGGGATTATAAGATAGATTGCAAGAGTATGAAAAGGAACAAAGGTTCCTAAATGATGAAGTTAATAAATTGTTCATGGAGAATGTCAAATTGAAATAACAATTAAGAGGAGAAGGACCCTCACAAAGCAAGGAGATGGTGTTATACAGGCCTCCTATTGCTCCAATGGATATTGTGAAGAAAATTCTTGTAGAATAGGTAAAAAATATAGAGAAGGAAGTGGATGATGTAAAGAAGGCCAACAATCAAACCCAAGATGAAGTGAAAAGGAAAATTTGTGAATTTATGGAAAAGATTCTTGAGCATAGGATAAAATCAGTTATGGATAAACTGGAGAATGCACATGATAGTTATAAAACACTTCAGTAGGCAATGGATCAAATAAAGACACATATTCTTGTATTAGATCCTTTGTTCAAGAGGTGGTAGCCTATTCACCACACTTTGGCTAAGTTATGTAAAGTTCTACAAATAAGTCTTGATGCTCCCACAACATTAAAGCCGACTAAACAAACTATGAAGATGATTATTGATGAATTTCAATATATACAAGGGGAAGATACAAATATTGTAACATGAATGGATTTATTCCATACCTTGAAACAATGGTATATATCTGAAATTGTGAGAGATGGTGATCAGTTGAAGGACTTGGATACATGGAAGAAAGGGGTATGTGCAGGACCATCATGGAAAAAATAGGCCCTTAAGTGGCAATACAATTCAAAAAAAATCTGAGTTAGACAACTTGGCATAAAAAAATGAATAAGTTATCTATATTATTTTAAAAATATGTAAGAATAGAATTTTTAGCAAATTGAATTTAGTTTCTAAAATACTAGGTTTATTTAGAAAAAAATAAAATCTATTTGGTGAAAATTTAAAATTTCAATGCAGTAGTACTTAAATTTTTAGGGAAAAAATGAGAAGTAGGTGTTTGTCTGACCACCCTAACCACAATATAATGATAATATTTTTTTACAATATTTTAGATATAAGTAAAGGACTCATGTCCTAATGTGATGCATATTTTTTTGTAATTTTTTTCCAAGTAAATAATTAATTATGAGTTTTTTATTACAACTTTAAAAAAACATAAAAACTCGTACGTCTAACCACCTTAATTTGGTCAAAACTTCATGAAATTCAATTTTTTGTTTTTAATCCTATAGTATGTGAAACATAGAATGCGACACATGTTTCATATTCAAAAAATTTGAAACCATTTGAAAGCTATAAAAAAATTTCAATCAACCTATCAATCAGGACTTTACTCGTAATTCTAATAGAAAATGAATAATAATAATTTATATTGGTGGAAATTTGAGAATCTCCTTTAAAAACCCTTTTCGTTTCATCAATTTTGGGTAAAAACAAAGTTGTCAGCCACATGGGCCATCATATTACTTACATATCACCACTTTTTGGCCCATCATGATCCTACACATACCTAAAGAATTCAGTCAAGTTATTCATAAGTGCATAAATCATATACATGAGAATGATGATACCAATATTCACAAGATAAATCCGATAATGGATGGGTTGATTGTTCTTGATGCAAGATACCTAAAGTTTTTCAATGATACAAAGGAATTACTAGATAATCGATGAAAAACTCATCTTGCAAACATGCCAAAGATACAGGAATATAAGTGGCCATCGGATTTTATGGTGTAGCATTGGGAGGAAAAGTATTTGGTTTCAGAAGAATAGGACACTGAGGTGAGAGCATTTGGATGTTCATCATGGAGAGGAATACTTTGATAGATTAATGATCACATGTACTCTACATTGAACAATGGAACCATATGTCAAAATGTCTTAAGTTTTTTTATTTCCTTAATTATGCTAACTAAATAGTTGTTGGTTTTAGAAGAATAGGACACTGAGGCGAGAAAATTTAGATTTTCATCATGGAGAGGAAGACTTTGCTAGATAAATGATCATGAGTCTTCTACATTGAATAATGGAACCATATGTCAAAATGTCTTAAGTCTTGTTATTTCCTTAATTATACTAATTAAATAGTTGTTAGTAAAAGTAGTTATGAAAGGTTGTCTCTTTTTGTAAAAGGCATGTAGCTTGTTGCTTCCTATATAAATAGGATACCAAGACCTAGTTTTAAATCATCATCATCATTTGAAGACTTCTATTATTAATTTTATATCAATTGAAGCAATATAATGGAGAACATCTTATTATTAGAGATTCTCCATGACTGTGCTATCATTCTATATTTTTCTTATGTTTTCCATACTTATTTCAAGTCTTATATTTGAATGAATATCAGTTATTCAGCCTCAATATTGTGCTTATGTGAATGAATATGCTGATACAGTAAATAATTTACTATGGATGTTAGTAGAGCTGCTATTTTTTTTGAAAATTTGAGCTTATTTTGCCATGTTACATGTTCAACATTATGTTCAACATAAAAATAGAAACTATTTAAAAATAATAAAGTTAACAAAGTTTCTTATTTAAATAATTGTGAGTTATGTGCATTAATATTTTGTTAACTTTTGTGTCTTCATGAACATATGTTGATACAAAATGAATGGAAGAAGCATCCAAGTAATCCTAATTTTTTCTTCCAACAATTCATACCAAAGATTGAACAATTTAAAGATATTGCAATAGGTAATTTGTATCGACACAAATAATATTATTGAAGCATTTCAAAGTTTAGGCCATAAGAATCATCCTTTTTTAAACATGGATTGCAAATAATTCTTAAAATTTAGAAGTATTGGTCATTAACATTATTTTCTACTACAATGTCATCTAGTGTATCATTGTCAATGCTCATATGTTCTTTCATGTATTTAATATTATCATCATCCTCATCTTGACCTGCATCATCTTCATCATCATTGAAATTTGACTGTAGATCATCTATATTATTACTAGATTTATTTGGATCATCATTTTCTATACCATCCATATTTTTGTCTTCCATAACATCATCTAACTCTAGATTGTTGTCTTCTTGTGCCTGAACATAACCGTCTTCAACATCATCATGGGTGTCAATTTATTTTTTGTTCTCTAATCCCTCTCTCATTTTTTTGGCCATCATTGTTTTTCTCAGTATCCACTAATGTATCATCAAATACATGCCTTAATCTTGGATCGTAATGTATGACAAATATCCATTTCAGGTCCAAACTATCTTCATAGAAAAATACATGCACATGAATGACATACATATATTAGATATATGCTATAACAATTTTATTGATTAATAAACACATGTATATGTTTGCAATAAGCTATGAATTAATACATTAATGATCACTACCACTTCTTGGTTGAGTTAAAGAAATACCTGCTCACAATGAATTGGTAGAACATAGGGCTCCTTATCCTCCGATAGGAAGCATGAGGAATCTATAGAAAATAATACACTATGGGTATCATGTTTTCATGTCCTCTCAAATGCTTCATACCATCTACACTTAAAAATCTAACTCAATAATCTATTGTTTTTTCCCAATATATTGTAGATTCCCTTCAATTATATTCTTATCTTTTGAGCTTGATCAACTGGATTTCTTGAAGTCAACCATGATGCCATAATCGAAGGATGGTCTCTTTACATCTACACTTTCTACACTATAATCTTGACCATATGCCCACATTGCTAGATATTTCCTCACCTGTGAAAGACCATTTATTTTAGTGAGAAAAATATAATGATGAATATTAAAATAGTTAATAGTGTCAAAATTGTAAGGAAATAACATTTTGTAAAATTCCAACTGTACCTTTCTTTTACATCCTCTAGACATGTTGATTTCATCTTTTGTTATGTATGAATCTATACCGACATCTTCTATTTGATTTTGAATTTTTTCAATAACCCATTCTAGTGTGCAATCTTTTCCCCATTCCCCAAGCAAATCAATGGGAAGTGTAGTATTCCTTGGGTTCGATCTCTTAAACTGTCTCCTTTCTTCTAACACTTTTTCTCTCTTTCTATCAGACAGATCAATCCATTTGTTCATAAAGTCCATGTGGTATAGAATGAACTTGTCAAGTATAGCACTTTCATCTACACCTATTACATGTCAACATGTTTATTTCAAACTCCAAATTTCATGTTGTTAATTTGAAAAATAAATTACTGAGTAAATTAATGATTGCAATAAAAACAACCGCATTGATCATGAATTTACTTACTAATTTCTACTTGAACACCATTAGATTATGGTTTTTCTCCATCAATAATATCTGATGCTTATTCTTCATCCCAGAAGCATGGCCCATCTTCAAAATCCTTACCAAGGAATTCACACAAGAATAAAAATGCTTGATTCAATACATACCCTTTGGATGTGCCTTTTGTCGAACATATCTTTTTATATTTTTCATATACCTCTCAAAGAAAAACATCCACCTCGTTGATACAACACCCGCCAACTCAATGTCATCGACTATGTGTATAAGTAAATGGACTTGTAGGTCCATTAAACTTTTAGGGAGATCCTTCTCAAATACACATACAATTTCTACAATTTCCTTCTTCCATTTTGGCACTTCACATTCATGGATCTCCTTGGAGGTCACCCACCTAATATAAGAATAGTAAATTCGTATGAACCTTTAGTCAAAAATTAAAATGCAATATAATATCTTTATGTCTCTCACACATGAACATTTCATATAACCACATACCTTGTAAATGTTGATAATCGACTTATGGAATTCCTTAAGTCAACTATAAGATAGGAATCCCCCCTAATGGCCAATGACATGATATGCTATCAAACACATTTATGAAAAGGTTATTAATAATTTTTTCTCACACAAAAAAATATCAAAATATATTTAGTACTTATTCAATGTTACTAGTAAATGTTAAATGATGATATATAATACCTTCATAAAATTATGAAAATCATGTGTTTTAAATCCTATGACATGTCCATCAATTGTAAAAGATTTAGCCAATGATGAACCATAGCCAGTAGTTGTCCTTATTGAATATATGACATTTTTAGTTGGTCTAGCTTTGTTTTTTTTCAAAATCTATAGAGCTTCTACATATGTTTCATTTTCTTTGTTTGGCTACAAATGTTTTCTATCAATTTTTGTATGCAAAAGAGAAATATCTCTCCTCAAAGATAAGCTGTCCTTCTCTTTGCCTAATATATGTCAAAATATAGAATCTAGGAAATTTTTGAAGATTTGCATAGGATATAATAGGTGAGATATTAATAGATCCTTCCAATAAGGGAGCTCATAAAATATGGATTTCCTTTTCATTCCTTCTGGCATATTAACTACAACTTGTTCTGGTTCTTCAATTGAATCACCCCGATCAAAAAAATCCTCCCAAGATTTCAATTCAGCATCTTCATACGTATTAATCCAATCATCTGGACTCATAATCATGGGTGGGCCTTTATTTTCAACTTTTCCATCAAATTGATTCTTTAGGCGATTTCTAAACCTATGATCTAGTGGTAAAAAAACCCTATTTTTTATGTAAACAAATTTATGTAGATCTTTAGAATACCACCCTTGAAATTGTTCTACACATCTTGGACATATAAATATCCTCTTTGTTTGAAGCCCTACAATTCAATAAGAAATGTTAATAAAATAAAAAAAATAGTATAAAACTAAGTATGAAAGTTGGGATGAAAATAATTTATGAGTGTAAATACGTAAATATTTTATCTTACTAGAACAAACACCGAGTCCTAGGAAATCATGAATAGTCCAACATAGCACACCATACAACATGAAGAACCTATTTGATGAAGGACGTGATATGTCATACATTCTTATTCCTTTCCATAGTAGTTGCATCTCATCAATAAAAAGGTGTAAGATAAACATCCATGTTTTTAACTTGATGTTTCCCTAGAACAATGAGAGTCAGCATAAGATGCTCCTTTCTAACACTCATCCATGGGGGAATATTTTATACTATCAATCCAACTAGCCAAAAACTATAATTTGAGCTCGGGAAAGAGAATGGGCACACTCCATCAATTGTAAGACCAAACCTAATACCACAGGGTTCATCTTTGATTTTTTTTGGCCATTTTTCCTCTATGTGTTTCATTGCTTTGGAGTCGGTCGAAATTCACATGAATCCATCTTTACTTCTATTATTTTTATGCCAATCCATCAATTGTGCAAGTGACTTGCAACAAAACATTTGTTGAAGTCTAGGTATAATTGGCATGTGACGTAAAACCTTCTTTGGAACTGTAGGACCTTGTATATCTATACGATATCTCTTCTCTTTACATACAAAGAATTCTACCTTGTTTTGATATTCATTTTTATATAAAATGCATTAATTTTTAGGTGAATGAATTTTATTATATTCAATCCCCAACTCAACCAACAACAGACACACCTCTCTGCAAGTTGATGGCAACACATTCTCTTCAGGGAATATTTTAGTTTTTAGTGCCTTGTAAGATTTCCAAAGATTAAATCAATTGAATGTTTGACTTATGATGAACATTTTTTATATGTCAATCTATACTAGGACTATTTATATACAATATATGGTTTTAAAATCCCCTTAAAGAAATATAAACAAAGTTGATGAATGTTTACGAATTATGTACACTAGAATTGACAATGCAAAGTAAGAAATAGATTTCAACTCACTTCAGTAGGGTAGTAAATCCTTTTTTTGACCAACCAAATAATGACTTGATTTCTAATAATATTAATGTGTATGCCAGTTTTGAGGTTCTACTTGCACCTGATTTGAACACAGGTGTCTTCACTACTTACTTGATGGAGTCTTTTAGGTTGTTATCATCAACATTATGTTGGTGGTAATTACCCCTGCTATCATCGTTATTGTCAACCATATAATCATTATTGTCATCATTGTTTCCATCCCCAAAGAAACCTATAATAATTTCATTCAATCCTTCTTCATGCACTACATTTTCACTATCATGATCATCGTCATTAAGGCTAGGTGGAATGTCATCAGTGTATGCAGATCTCATCAACTCTTCAAATTTCTTAGTTGGTAGTATTCTCTTCAATCATTCTCTTTTCACCCTGGTATTGTTTAAATGATGGTTTGAATCATCCCATCCAAATATTAACAACCCAATTGGATCTTGGGTATTACTATGTGTTCATCAACATCTTCTACCTATCAACAAATGCAAGCATTATTTAATGTTGGCAACAATTGGATAAATCATAAATGTATCAATTTCAAATAAATATAATCAAATATGGCTTAAAAAATATAAATATAAATTGTATGAACATATATACATCAATTGAATGATGGAACATTATTTTATAGACTACTTTTTTAGACAATAATTTAAATAAAACACAATTTTGACAACATAGTTTATAAAACATCAGTCCACACTCATTTATTATTCTTTGGTTTTCTGCCCTTAAGAACATCCTTAGGAAGACCTTGTTATTCCCTCTTCTTTCATGCAGGAGTGTGTTTTAAGAAGGGGTAATCAATCAATAACTCATCCCCAATGGTAAGGTCTATAATAGCCTTAACCATTATCAATATATCAACCTATCTTTCCATATCTCCATATTTATCATTTATAACCTCAACAAATTGACAATTCAGTCTTATAGTAGGGTCCCTTCCCTTACTACTATTTATAAATCCTGCAGTATTTTTGTGTGTGTATGCACAACCATCTATATACATAAGATTACCTCTATTCATTTATTTTACAATTTCCAATTGGATATAATGTGTATACATATTTAAATTTAGATCATATGCTAACATGTTAGGCTTATATTCTACTAGCCTTCTCCATTCAACACTGTAATATGATGGACCATAATATGGCATTAATCTCCTAGTGGTTTTTTTTGAATTGTTTCTATTTTTAGATACCAGATGTACATTTTGGACAATAAAGAGGCCTAGATTCACTCCACGAATATTGGAGGGTCGTATCATGTAGTTGTATCCCCAAAATTAAAAAACCTTGTACACTCTATGTAGTTGTTGATCACTAGGCCAAGCACGATATAGTTGACGATCAAATGTGTCTTTGTAAATTGATCTCAAACTCAAGGAAAAGTCATCAGCTCCATCACATTCATTCTCATAGGGTACATAGTCCACCTTTCCCTTGTCTTTAAGAAAATTATGCATCTTTAAACCGGTTCTTGTTCTATTACTTGTTTTCATCAATTCCTCGTCTTCTGAGTTGGTATATTGGAAAATATTTTTATTAGGTGTATCATTTGATAAATTATTATTGCCCTCTAGGCTGGAAGTCGATGATCAAGAAAAATTTAAACCAAGAACTTTATCCTACAAGTATCCATTAAGAAAAAATAGTTATTTAAATAACATAAAACAATGTTTAAACGAAGTATACATATTATTTATATCAAATTGGAGAATTCCTTACCACAATTCCTATTTGATTTGAATTGATTATAGGAGGAATACTACCAACTGGAAGCTCATCATATATGTAATGTCTTTGTACACTCACTCATTTGAATTCTTTCTTTCCGTGACATACATAACATCCACAAACAATAATTTTCTCAAAGTATTCATCCCATATACTATAGTCTTGACCAACCTCTTGTTCAGTGCAATCATTTTTTGTGTCTGTAGGATCCATTGTCATATCATCTTCCACCCACTATCCTCTAGGTGATTTAATAGTTTTAGGTCCATGTCCACATACATATATTGTTATGTTGCTAGTTGAACACTTAGGCTCTATATTTTCTCCAATCTCCATCTAAAATAATCAACAACATGCATTAAATTATGTCAATATTGGATAATACATTATAAATTTCAATAATATTGTGAAAAAAGATGGATGTATCACAAAATGCCATCAAATATTTTTTTCCTAAGTTAAGTCAAAATTTGAGTACTTGATGTCCCGCTTCATCTGTTGTGTCCTCATTTGATATGACACGATATGTTTCCATGGCCTCGTCTAACCCCTATAATACACAACATAGTAAATACTATTTAGTACACCAATTATATCATTTCAATGAATATGCTATCCAACGCAAAACCTCACTTTAGTCATATATTTGACATATTGATATCATGTTTTGTCCATCTTAATTTTCAAGCTTTTCCCTTGATCATAGAATCACATTTAATCACCATTACTGTGCATTTTCAACTAATAAGTTTGACCTTAGAGGCCTCATGGACAGAAAAATGACTTTATCTCCTCTATGTTGTAGCATTTTTGAATTCATAAACACCTTCCTCCTTTGGCTAAGGTTTCTTTATCTTCTTACCTCTACTATATCTGCAGATTTTGTTGTCATATCTATTTCCACCCACTTTCCTCTCTACAATTTAGTAGTTCTATGTCATCCATGTCCTTTATCCATGGCCTCCTCTAGATCTTGTACTATATGACAATAGTCACATAACAATTGTGCACCAATAGACAAATATATATGATAATACATGATGAATGATCTATCAATAATACATTAAATAAGGGTGGGTTAGTGGGATCAAAGAGATTACACAAAAAAATCCCAAACCCTAATCAAGATAATAGCAATGATACATAAAGGTAAAAATAATTATGCATATTCAAAAAATTAGCTCAAAATTTTTCATGTGATAAATAGTTGGGGTATAGAGTTTATATTTTAGGGTTTGATATTTTCCATGCCTATCATTTATATTTTAGGGTTTAGACTTCAAGGTAGAAAATAATCAACTAATCGAAGAAAAAATATAATTTTATTAATCTAACATAAATATTGAAGGTCAACATGCAAACTAACTCCACCCTTAATGTCAGGCCTTTGAACCTCTATGCAAATTGGGTTGTCATGTGTACTAGTAGTCCAAATTTGTCTATTCAAAAATACAATCATTATCTATTTCTATATCATGCATCCTACTTAAAATACAAAAATTAAATAGTGAAAATTATTTAATATTGTTATATTAGATAAAATAATAAGTAAATGTCTCTTCTTGAAGGTTAAATTTAAATAATTTTTTTATTTTACTCCAAAAAAAAATAAAAATATCTTCATTTAAAAGTTAGCTTCAAATGAAGACCCACTTCCAAGAAAAATGTATCATTTGCACTTCTAGGCACTAAATTAGGTGCACTTTGCATCGCCTTTTGCTCCCTGAAACAATTAAATTTAGGGCTAGAAGTTGACACTAAATCCAGTGTTAACTACTAATTAAAAAATATAAATGAAAACTTCCCATGTGAAGGAAAATATGAGGAGAAATACACCGCATGAAGGAAGAGAAGAGAAAAAATGGGAAAACACTGCCTAAAGGAAGAGATGAATTAAAGAGTGTCACCTAAGGGAAGAGATGAATTTAAGAGCACCACATGAAGGCAGAGATGAATTGAGCATAATTTTGTATGTGACATCTTGGGAACTTGCATTTTGAAGAAATTTTGAGTATTTTGATGAATTGAAGACTAGTCTTTGCACACATTACTTGTGGATTCCTTTCATTATCAGCCTAGGGTTTTCATTGGGTGCAACCTGAGTGCTTCTCTTGATTTCCCAAATCAAGGTATGAATCCCCTACCATTTCACTATCATGTGTAATGAAGGTTTCAATAGATCTATTTTTTGAATGGTGATTCAAGGTACATCTTGTGTTTTGTATTGAAATTATGAATTCGAGCTTGTTCCATTTCCTTTGTGTGTGGGTTTTGAATGGTTTGTCATTTATGATTTGGTACCAAGTAGGGCTTTCGACATGGTAATTATTAAATTCACTGTGTATATTCAAACTATGATATAAATTAGGGAATCATGAGTGAGTTAGGGAAATTGTTACATACCTAGCAGTGTGTACTTTGTTTGCCTCCACAAACTTGATGAAAATAATTTTCCCTAGGTCACCTCAAAATATCAAGCAATAGAGGGAAGGGAGTAAAGGGAGAAAACTCTAGCCACAATGAGGTAATTCATTGTCAATTTATAGATTTTTAAATGTTTCCATTGTTTCTTTGATTTAGTTTGTAGTTTTTTATTACTAAATTTAAAAGAAGAAATTTAATTTAAATATATATATAGGGGCATGAGACTGACAAAAGATAAAGAGGCATTGGCTTCCATATTGTGGGTAGAGGTAGTGAACAAATCAGATGGTGTAGACTTGACAATTCTTGCCAGATACATAGAAAAACAATATGGTAAAGCCCCTCAAACATTTCAAACAAATCAACCATTTCAAAGGGAATCAATTAATTCCCCAACCAATCCTAGATCAAGAAAAATATCCAAGAGGAAATCAATAACAATAAACTCTAAGAATGTGGAATAGGGAGTAGAGACTTCCAATGTCCCAACCACTCCTGGGACACAAACTTCTTCCACCACACCATTTTTTGCATCTTGCAGTGGCAGATACGATACAGAGATATAATACAATGTGGTTTTAGGGGAAGTTCAAATGACAGATGTTGGAGAAACATTTGTGAATAGGTTGAAGGAATCATGCCTTCAATGGTTCAAAGACCAATCTACATTTGTCATTCTCAAAGATACCCATGCACCTAAAAAGAGCAGTTATCCATGACATGGAGACTAAATTTGGAATAGGTTGGTCTATAAAGAAGTTAAAGCTATGAATGTCTCAAAACTACAAGAGATTTTGGTGCAACCAAACAAAGAAGATAAAAAACCTCCCTCTTGAGCTAAGGCTCAAAAAAGGCCAATTGATGTAAGTGTGAAAGTATGGAAAGAGCTTTTAAAAGCATATGATAAGTATGATGCATAAAGGAAGTCCAATGAGGAGATTACACAGGTATTTGAATTTACTCATAAGATTATATCAAATTTATTAAATGATTTTTAAATTTTATGTGTGCATAGTTAAATTTAATTAGTATATATTTCAGAACAAGGCCTCCAAGGCTAGGCTTAACAAACTTCATGCCACGCATCACAGTGGCCAAAAAGGTTTACATGCCTTGATCTATATATTTGTAAGTATATTTAATATGTTAAATGTTTTTTTTAATTTCCTAGGAAAAAGTAAATGATTGCATATTAATTAGTTTAACTAGTTTGTGTGCCATGTTTTGACAGGAGGAGAAACATGGCCACCATCCAAGCAATTTGAAAAGGAAATGTTACAAAGAAAAAACTAGACCAATTTTGTAATCTGGATGGAGAATGAGGTATCAATAGTTGACTTTCAATAACTTAGTTGGATATTGTTGTGTTAATATATCAATTTGTATTTCTTGTGTTGAGTTGTTTATTGTTTCGTAGGATGAGTTCTAAAGTGCTTCTTTGTTGGCCCTTCCATTTCTATTTCTAATGCATATTCCATAATGTCATACCTTGCAACCTTGTAGTATTCCACTTGATATTTCAAGTGCTCAATTTCCTTTTTATGCCCTTCCATTTCTCATGTCATTTTAAGGATGTTTGATTCATTTTCTTATGTTGTGGCAATAATTGCTTGCATGCAGAGCTATGACTTGTCTGATGATAAGTGTCATCAAACTGAATATTTAACCCCTTGAATATTTCAACTCATGAATACTTCAATGATCTCCTATTCATGCTCTTTACCAACTGTCCTTTGAATGCAACCTTATCATGCATAATACTCACTCTTGTTGTAGCTTCCTTTTCATGGTGTCTTGATAAGGAAAGTCCACTGTACTCTGCCTTTGTAATGACATTACTTTATCTCTATGCATTTAATTTTCATCATGGAATATTTATGCACCCTTTGTTGTTGAACCCTATCACTGCATCCATAGAGCCTTCCACAAGGCATAAGACATGAATGTGGATTTTAGTCTTCTATATCATCATCATAAAAATTACAGTTTGACTGGACTATTCTTTCACTTCACAGACCTGACCCCTTATGTATATTTTACCATTTGTCATTCATTATGCATCTTTAAGTTGTGATATACATTTAACTCCACCATTCAAGTAATCCATATCAAGTGAGTCTACCAACACTCTAGAATGGTCTATGAAACTATTGCATCCATCTCTATGTACAATGCATGGAATCAAATGGAGTTAGCACAATTCAACAAGGAGGCTGGCATTCATGTTTGTAGTATGGTAGCATGGTTTCTAGGACATGATAATGACTTAATAGTAGGGCCTAAACATTTGGAAGTGATAAAAATGTTGTAGAGAATGCAAAATGATATCAAAATGAAGAACCTATCAAATTGTATCATCCAAATATATGTTATTCTTTGTCTTTAACCTGAGGTCACAATCCATCATTCAAGTTTTTGTATTTATTGGAATGGTCTTCCTAAATCTAAACACTAGCTTCCATATTCGAAAATTCCCAACCACCATCTTCAATAAATTTATCTGGATCATTAGTAATAGTCTTCAAACTTGTCCGCTAGTTCAAGTTCATTCTACTTTCATAATAATTTATATCCATGGAGTTCAGTCATTCCTTGATTTTATTATTCTTGTCCCTCTCTTTCTGCTCTTCCTCAATTTCATCAAGATCATACATTGACCTTCTTTCCCCTCCTAAATTTTTGACCACATCCATTACCTCCATATAAAACTGGACATCCTTGGTCTTCTTGGTTCACACCATGATATGGTTATGCAAATGAAAATGAAGCAAATTAATCATATCCTCCTCCATTGGCTAGAAGAATTCATTCTTAATGTTTTGATACATCATATCAGATCTCTCTTCTACTCTCATGGTTGAACACCGAAATCCATTGTGGTGGGCCTCTAGAGTTCTAGTCATCTTTCTTCCTCTTCCACCAAATGTTGGCATATTTCACTAATGTTTATTAGAATTTTTGCATGTTTTAGATCATTGGAATGACATATTAGCTGTAGTATTTTTGAAATTTTACTATGGTATGTGCACTTTGATATGATATAATATGATTATGGTTTTGTTTCATATGTTGTAATATTAGATATATAATATAAAAATGATATCAAAATAATGAACCTATCAAATTGTATCATCCAAATATACATTATGCTTTTTTATTTAACTTGAGGTCACAATCCATCATTCAAGTTGTTGTATTTATTGGCATGGTCTTCCTAGCTCTGATCACTAGCTTCCATATTCAAAAATTCCCAAAAACCATCTTCAATAAATTTATCTGGATCATTAGTAATAGTCTTCAAAATTGGTTGCCAATTCAGGTTCATTCTGATTTCATAATACTTTATATCCATGGAGTTTATCCATTCCTTGATGCCATCAAGAAAATATTGAGGAATAGCGTCAATGAAAAGTACATCTTGCTTGAATTCTTTGAAAATAATAGCCATATCAAATGCCTTTTTCCCAAGTCCTACTCTCTCAAGGTTAACAATCTTAATCTCACTAATAGTGATTACTAAGAAAATTAATTCCACTAACTCTACCAAAAAATTTACCATAGGAACAATAATAGAAGATGCTTTGAAAGGAACTCCATGAAAACCAAGCTCTCTAAATGGTATATCAAACTCTAGTTCAAAATATTTTAGATGAGGTTGCTCTCATTGCTTTGTTACTTTCTTGACAAATCCTTGAAACTCCGCATTGATTTTATTTTTCTTGTCCCTCTCTTGTTGTTCTTCCTCAATTTCATCAAGATCATACATTGAACTTCTTGCCCCTCCTAAAGTTTGGACAACATCCATTACCTCCACATAAAACTAGACATCCTTGGTCTTCTTGGTTCACACCATGATATGGTTATGCAAATGAAAATGAAGCAAAGTAATCATCTCCTTCTTTGTTGGCTGGAAGAATGCATTCTTAATGTTTTGATACATGATATCAGATCTATCTTCTTCTCTCATGGTTCAATACCAAAATCCATTATGGTGGGCCTCTAGTGTTCTAGTCATCTTTCTTGCTCTTCCACCAATGCTAGCATATTTTACTAACCTTTATTAGAATTGTTGTATGTTTTACATCATTGGAATGACATATTAGCTGTAACTTTTCTGAAATTTTATTATGGTATGTGCTTTGATATGATGCAATATGATTATGGTTTCATTTCATATTTAATATAGATATATAATAGAAAAATAAATCATTGCATGAAATAAATAATAAATTTTCATTTTAAATGTTTTTTTTGTAGAACATGGGTCTTCCAAAAGATCATGATGATCCTCATGATATAGATCTAGGATATGTTGGTTCTGGTACATATCATAATATAGCAGAGGATGGTGATGATGCAAATACAGAAGACACTAAGGTTGATGATGATGATCACAATGGTGATGATATTGATGAGGTAGTTGATAGTAGTAGCCAGTGACATTCATGATCATATAGAGTACATCATGGATCATTGCTAATATAATGTTATGATGCCTCTTTTCATGGTTAGTATATTCATATGTATCATTTCCATGGCCTTCTATACCATATTATTGAGTTGTATCATTTTGACATGTATCATTTTGACTTATATCATTTGCACATGTATCACCTTGACTTGTATCATTTTGAGTTACATAATTTATCATGTTTACTTATATCATTTGTACATGTATCATTTTGACTTATGACGAATCTTGGACATGTATCATTTTGACATGTTATTGTTCTACTAGCATATTTGACATTCACTTGTTTTAGTTATATATGATGATGATCTTATTAGTATTGACTTGCCAATTTATATATATTGAAAGTGGTCACTGATTTTTGGATAGCTATTTATTACATATGATGATTTTAATTTACTGCTTAGGATGGATGTTGTCAAATTCAATTAAATTATAGATATTTGACTCACTTGTTTTAATTATAGATGATGATCATGTTATAATAATTATCTTGTTATTTAATCATATGAGTTAAATAATTAAATTACTTACTCTATAGTCATATGAGTTATTTAAGAGGCATGATAAATTTAACTAATTAACTTAAAATAAAACATATTAAATTAATAAATGGAAGAAAAAAAAGAAGCATTTTTAGACACAAAAAGGGAAGCAAAAATGGAAGCAAAACTAGAAGAAAAACTTGTCGTTACATGGAAGCAAAAAAAAAAAGCAATTCAGGTAGCAAACAAAGAAATAATAATGAAAGAAATTTTAGAAGAAAAAGTGGAATCAAAACTAGAAGCAAAATTGGAAGCCAAATTGGAAGCAAACTTGGAAGAGAAACTCGAAACAAAACTTGGAAGCAACACTGGAAGCAAAATTGGAAGTAAAAATGGAAGCAAAACTGGAAGAAAACCTAGAAGCAACACAAGAAGCAAAATTGGAAGCAAACCTGTTAGCAACATTGGAAGAAAAAATGGAACCAAACCTAGAAGCAACATAAGAAGAAAAACTAGAAGCAATGCTAGAAGCAAACCTGGAAGCAACACTAGAAGAAAAACTGGAAGCAAACTTGGAAGAAAACCTAGAAACAACACAAGAAGCAAAACTAGAAGCAACACTCGAAGCAAAATTTGAAGCAAACCTGAAAGCAACACAAGAAGTAAAACTGGAAGAAAACCTAGAAGCAACACTGGAAAAAAAATTAGAAGAAAACCTCGAAGCAACACAAGAAGCAAATCTGGAAGTAACACTGGAAGCAAAACTAGAAGCAAACCTATAAGCATCAAAAGAAGGAAAACCATAAAAATATTGGAAGCCAAACTGGAAGCTTCAAAATTCAGTGCTAAATGCAACACTAAATCCGATGCTAAATATGGTGCTAAAGTTCCCAATTCATGAACTCAAATGCACTAAAATCCGATGCTATTTTAGGTGCTAATTCTTTGTTTTGTTGTATTCAAACTCTATTGGAAAAAATTATTATTTAACCAATAGACTGACTCATAAGGTGTGAAACCTGTAGTAGTTTTTCATGTTGTTATGTAGGCCCACACTACTTTATGTAATTTGGATGCCCAATCGTTTCTATGAATTTGCACTTTTTTGGTTAGAATATTCTCAATCTCTTTATTTGTAACCTCCACCTACCCATTAGCTTGGGGATGATAAGGTGTGTATTTTCTATGTCTTATTGAGTATTCTTTAATCAACTGATAAATAAGGTCAGAGGTAAAATGGGTACCTTAATCAATGATAAATTCTCTAGGTACTCTATACCTAGTAAAGATGTCTTCATACAAGAACTTAGCTACATTCCCATGTCTTGCAAACTGTAATGCCTTGACTTCAACCCATTTTGTCAAATAGTTTGTACACACCAAGATATACTCTTTATTATTAAAGGCTGGTGAAATTGGTCTAATGAAATAAAGCTCCCATTTTTCAAATAGTGCTAATGCTATTTGTGGTTGTAAAGGAATTTGATCTGACCTTGTTGGTTTACCCATCCTTTGACATCTGTCACAACTTCTAGTATACTTTATTGAATCCTTGTGAATAGTTGGCCAATAGTAACCTATTGTCAAGATCTTTAATATTGTCCTTTTGGCTACAAACTGACCTCCATAGGGCTCATCATGACAATATTTTAAAATATCAATGACCTCATCTTATGTTATGCATCTTCTCATGATATTATCTAGACTAGTGTAAAATAAGAAATCAAATACCCAAGAATATCGAAATATTTTATCCACTAATTATCTCTTTTCCCTAGGAGAGAAATGTGATGGAATCTATGCTACCACTAGGTAATTTGCAATAATTAGAAATCATGGTGTGTGTACTGTAAGAGAAAAAAAATCTCATCTAGAAAAGAGTCATCCACAACACCTTCTATTTGTGTAGGCAACCTGGACAAAACATCTACCACCACATTAGCTTTCCCTAGCTTATCAACTATTATTATGTCAATTTCCTATAGTAAGAGCAACCATCTGACTAGTATCCCCCAACTACAATTTTTTTCATCAAGTATCTTATGGTTGTATGATATGTGTGAATGAAAAATTGATAGCTAGTGATATCATGCCTAAACTTGGTGATAGCATAAATAACTACCAATATTTATTTCTTGGTGATAGTATAGTTAAGCTCAGCTCCTTATAAATTCTTGTTGATATAATAGATTTCATATTCTTTGTTCCCTTCTTTTTATCCCAAGACTGCTCCGATTACAAAATCTAAAGCATTGGTGTGTATATGGAAAGTCATTATCCATTTTAGCCCCCTTAAGATAGAAGATTGTGTCATGGTTGTCTTAAGTGTGTAAAGGAATTTTGACATTCTACAATCCAATCAAATTCAATGTCTTTGGTGAGTAAGAAAAACAATGGTGTTGTATTTTTTCTGAAATCTTTGATGAATCTCCTATAGTAGTTTGCATGGCCTCAAAAGATCCTAACATCTTTTTGCTTTTGTGGTATAGGAAGTGTGGAAATGATCTCAATCTTGTTAGGGTCCACCTGAGTACCTTCACTTGAGATGAAGTGTCATAGAACGATTCATTGAGTCATCATCATGAAATATTTTTCATGAATTAATGATATGTTATGTTCTTTACACCTTTTTTTAAAAAATTCTAGATTATTGAGTGCATCTTCATAAGTTTCTCCATATGTAGTGAAGCCATCCATGTAGATTTCCATGGAATCATGAGCATAGTTTGAAAAGATATTTAGCACTGCCCTCTGAAAAATTTGTTGGGGCATTATATAGTCCAAAGGGGAGAGTAGAATAGGAATAAGTACCCCAAGGGCATGTAAATGTAGTCTTATAGTGGTCCTTTGGAACTATCTTTATTTGGTTATAGCCACTAAACCCATCTAGGAAAGAGAATTAATTTTTCCCTACTAAGGAATCAAGCACTTAGTCAATTAAAGGTAGGGGGAAGTGATCATTTCTTGTTGTTGTGTTCAACTCTCTATAGTCCACACATACCCTCCATTTTCCTCATTTCTTAGGAATGAAAAATAATGGTGGCATCCATTGGCTTTCAGAGATGGGATAAATGAATCCTACATCAAGTAGCTTTTGCAACTCAATCTTGAATATTTCTCTTAAGGTAGGGTTCATTCTCCTTTGGGATTGTCTAATTGGTTTGAAACAATCATTTATATAGATCATATGCATGCAAAGTTCTAGATCAATTCCCTTCATATCATGGTAGTCCCATGCAAAGGATGTTGAATGTGCTTGCAATATAGTGTTCAAGGAAGTCGGCTACTCTTCAATTAATATATTGTTGATGTTCGGGGTTTTACCTGGCATGATTTCCAAAGTTTTAGATTGCGATTGCATTGATGAGAGATCAAGGCCACTAATGTTGGGAACACATTGTCGTGGTAAAATGGAATGGATCAATTGGGATACCTCTTTTGATGAATTGGAAAGTATAATGTTTTGTAGTGGTTCCTACAAACATGAGAGATAGTCTTGTTGTTGTGGGTCCCTACCACAGTTGTTCTATATAATATGGTCAATTACGTCATCCTCATCTTGGGTTCCTAACAAAGGGTTGTGTTCTATTTTCATGAGAGTTTTCAGTGAGTAATGATCTTCATCCAAGGTAGGCCATATAGTTTGCTCTAGGCTCTCATGAGGTTGGGATGGCGGATAGAGAACCAATTTCTTGGTTATAGTCCCATTAGATATTATCATGTTCCCAAACCTATAACATATGAATGCATCATTTGTAGCTAACCATGGTATACCTTAAATGAGTGGATATCCTAGAAGGTTGACCTTTGGTTTCAAGACTAAAAAGTCTACATGATACTCCCATGAATCTAAGGTAATGACTAGATCCTCAATGATTCCCCCAGGATTCACTGTTGGTCTATTTGCCAACCATAAAATAGTTAGTGTATATCTAAGGTTGGCTAAATGAAGTAACTACATTGTCTCTTTATTCATGACATTAATTTTTACCCATAGGTCAATCAAGTTATTCTTGATAAGGGTTCCATTAATCTTAACATTCACTACTAGACTACTAGGGTTTGTGTATTTAGGGATAGATATGTTACCTAGCATAATATCAACAAGATTTCCTAGGACATGACTATCTAAGGGTCCTTCTTTCTCCCTGGTTTCTTAAGACATAGGTACCTCACTATATTTTTATAGATTTGGATATCTTTGATAGCTTGGATGATGGGAATATTGATACTGACATCCTTAAGCTGACCCAATAGGTTTTTCCTAGCTTGGGTATGATGTTTTTGAATGATTAAATGCTCAAGGAAAGGAGGCTCTTGACTTGAGATAGTTTGGTTTGCCTAATTTGACCTAGGTTTATCCTCCATTTTAGTGATTTAGGGGGATGAAGATCTAGCTAGTGTCTTCCCTCACCTGAGGTGGACATCACTCACCTCTACCTCATAAGTGGGGTATTGTATAGCCTTGTTAGTATAAGCTTGTTGGATAGACTTATTGTTAGGGTTGGGTGTAGGTTGGGCAAGCAATTGTGTTGGTCTAGGTGGATGAGATGTTGTGTTTGGGGATTAGGCATGATATCATGTTTTTGTGGTTGAGAAGGCAACAAGTGTTGGTAATTCACATTTTGTTGCTGCCACTACTGACCTTTCTATCATTGTGGCTACCATTAGTTTTGCTGCAATGGTCATTCAGGGTTATAATTGGTACCTTAAAAATTTGGTTGTGACCAAGCATTTGGTTGTTGTTGGTTCCAGTTTTTCTAAGGTTTTTTCCATTGTTGAGGGTTTTGTCATTGGTTTTGATTATTTGGCTAGGGTTGAGAATTCCAAGTAGAGAAATTATGATTACCAATAGGAAATGATGTATTGAAATTAAGAGGGTCTTTTGGCTTACGTTGTCTTGGCTTCCATGGCCTTCTTTGAGAAATGTAAATTATTTGTCCATCATCTCCTTCAAGTGGTTGAAAATTAGGTTTTTTTTTTCTTGTCCTCTGTAATGCTAGCAACCTTGTTGCACTTGCAGTTTTCTTTCCTTTGTTCGCAATTGTGGCAGTATTCAGTGAGCATAGCTTCAATATCTTCTTGTTTCTTCTTTATATGCAAAGTGTCCAACTGATTAGCTAGGTGACTTATGATATCCTACTTCAAGTTGGATAGTAGGCCATTTAACTTCACTCTTGAAACCCCATTAGATGTCTTGCCCAAGGTGGATCTTATTTATCCTCTTGACCTTTTAGTGAAGGTCCTAGAGTAGTTTCTACAAACCTTGTAGATTTCTTCAAAGGGTAATTGAGACACATCACCTTTCCCAATAATATTGAGGGCATCCACACAATCTTCATTAACTACTCTTAGGAACACAAGCTTTAATGATTCCTTTGAGATCTTATTCAATGGGTTTTTCTTCAAGAAAAATTGAAACCTTTCTACATATTCTTCCAATGGCTCATCCTCTTTCTAAGTCATCATGAAGATATCATATCTTCTCCTATCAACTCCTCTGTAATAATATTGGTATTTCTCCAAGAATTTTATTTCATGGTGTCCCAATGTGGAATAACATCTTTTCCTAATCCCATAAACCATCTCAGGGTAGCATATTTTAAAGTAGAAAGGAATAACTTGAGCTTATGAGCAACAATTGTATAGTCATAGCTCCTACGTAGGACATCAAACTCGAACAAGAATGTGTCTGGATCTTCAGCCACTAACCCATAGAATACTAGTAATGTTGAAGGAGTAATATTCTTTAGCACATTATCCCTTTCTTGGTTGCTAATTGGAAATTCAAAGGTCAAGTGTTCAGGTGGGTCATCCACTACTACATCACCCATTTTTTGGAAGGTCCCCTCTGTATTTTTAGATGTTGGTGAAAGGGAATATTCTTCTTCAGTAGTACCCTCATTTTGATAAATGTAGTCACCAATATTTTCTCTAGTTTGTTGGCTAGTTGAGGGGAGGAGTCTTCCAAAAGTATCTATACCTCCACATACAATAGATATGACATTGTATGGCAAAGGATCCTACACAATGTTAGTAGAGTGCTCTAATATTTGATAAAATTAAACCTACAGTCCTAATACTAAAATAAAATTTTGAACTATAAAAGCTTGAAAATAAAAGAAACCAATCTTTGAGAGTAGCACCATCCTTCGCAATGGAACCAAAAATGTAGAGTCCCTACTAGTGTCTAGTAAAATTGGTGGTGATCCCACAATTTAGAGGGGAAAACCTAACAAAACAATCCACTTAACATTGGAAAGAACTTCATTGAATTATCAACCAAGGCTAGTAAAATTGTGATGGTGTTGGCACTATATGTGCTTTCAAATACTAGAAACTACCTAAAACAATCTACTAAAGATATTACAATTACTGCGAAATCATAAAACTATAAAACAATAAAGAAAGTAAAGTTTTTCCTATGGCTACAAGTATAGGTATAGTATAATACTAAAGTTAACTACTGCTCAAAAGTAAAATTTGTAAATTGACTAAACTGATGATTAAGCCTATTCTACACTTTGGAGTACAACTCTAGCAATTAAAATATGACTTATGAAACAAATATTGTTCATTCATCCATTAATGATTGAAAACACAAGAAACTACTAACACAAAGTGTATTTATAAATTAATAGATAAAAATAGAATGAAATAACTAAAAAGAAAGGAGTGAAGGGCAGTTACCTTGAGTGGCCCTTGCTCAAGTAGTTGTCTTCACTAAACTAAAACCAAATGTAGCTCTTAAGATCAAACACAATCATATAAATCAAATTCATCATTGCACAAATCCAAAATATCACATAAGATTTTGATCAAAGATCTTATTCATGAAATCATCATTGCATAATAAACATAGTTTGTATTCAACTGAAAATTGAAAGAGTATTTGGTAACTGATAAAAACTAATTGACTAAAAACTAACTAGCTAACTTAAGATTCAACCAATGTGGTGTACGTATAGGCACAAGGGAGTTTATTCAATTTAGGACTCAAAATTGAAACCTTTAATGACCACTCCCTAGATTTCAAAGGGTGAAAAATATTCAGTTAACTTTTAAAGCAACTAGAAAAGAATAATTCGAATTGGATTATGAATCTATTTGTAACAGACTAGAACATAGAATGCTCAAAATTAGTTCTATTTAGAATCACAATTACAACAAGAATCTTCATTCTTTGGTTCCTTTCTTATTATTCATAATGATGCATCATATTCTCCATTAAATGTCTTCATGTTGTAGTCATCATGTTTAGTTTATTCCAGAAATACTCTATTTTGATCTTCAGGAACTTTTTCAGCTATAGGCTTCATGTTATAGTTGTTGTGGGCTACAGTGCCTCCTATAGTTGCAAGGGCTTAGTTCATAAAACATACATACATACTAAAAACCATGACTAAGCATAGATATCCAATCAAAACCCATACATATTCACACATAAATCATGCATTAAGCATCACAACATATTTATATTTCCATATACTTAAATTAGGTTCAGGGTGTGCATAATAGGTATAAAATATAACATAATATTTGAGCATGTAGAAGAGAAATATCTAGGTAATATCTTTGATCATGTATAAAATCTATAAAAAATAAATTTTATCTAGACCCATCATGCATCAATATGTATATTTATTCTCTGCAACTCTTTACATACATTAGGTAAGCTAGGCATAGGACCTAAAAGAAAAATACTCCAATTGATCATCACCATAGGAAACGTAGACCTCAAAATGTCATGGAAACTATAAAACAAAATGCATTGGCACCTTTTAACATTCTCCCAAAACTGCAAGGTCTAAGTCAAGTCCGCAATCCTTTGCGGACTAGTTAAGTCATAAGTATTACATAGAAAATTGTGTAAACCATATATGTCAATTTTCTGTTACTTGTATCTTTCGAACCACTTATCCAAACTAGATGAAATTTTGAATTAAGATGCCACTGATGTCCATAAACAACATATTAGAATTACAAAAATAAATTTGTAAGGGCGAACAAATGAAGACCAAATTACTAGAGGGCTCTGTGTACTGAATCTATTGGTGTAGACACTTAGTAAAAATACTTAACTTTTTATGTGTGTGGATCAAACGTTCTTGTAAAATAACTCTTCTACAATCATCCTTCATACTATTTTGACATTCATCATGTAGTGTTGACATCAATGGCAACTCATTAGTGAAAATATTCTTCATTCTTTCAACAGTGGAATCTTGTGATTGAAAGGCGATGTGCGAGTCTCTATAAAAAATTTGAAATATTGAAGAAGTGAAGGAAGATCTCTTCAAGAAGAAGGATGAGAAAGGTCATGAAGAGACCTATTAGAATCTTATTTTTAGAAGAACGATAAGAAAGAAGGTAAGAACACTTTATTTTTGAAGAATTAAGGAGAATCCAAGATAGATTGGATGCATTAGAAATTAATTAGAGTAGAGGAAATTTTGTAAATAAAATGAAATGTGATAAAGAGATATGAATATGGGTTCATAGAAAATGAAAGATATGATGATGAATGAAAGGAAGGAATATATTTTTATCTTGAAGAAGAAAAGAACTTAAATAAATGTGATGAAATGAAATAGTTAAGTAAAATGGAAAACCTCTTAGAAGAGGGTATTGTAGGGATAAATGATGAAAATAAATGTTTCAACTCTTTGAAAAAATGGTCAAGGAAGAAGAACATGTGGGAATAACTCACAAAAGAATAAATGAAGTGAAAAAATAAGAAAATGAGGAGATAGCATCAACAGTAGAGGAAGAATGGGTTGTGTTATGTCAAAAATTGGTGGACTAATTTCAAATTTAGCTTTTTAATTTGAGAAGAATGTAGATGTGAGAAGTTGTGAAATAAAATTCTAGTTAGATAGTGTGGTGAAAGTAGAAAGTGTGTTGGTAGAAAAAGAAGAAAATAAAATGGATAAACATAAATCCCATATTTTTTCTAGCATTGATTTATTTGTTTAGAAGATAAGAAATATGGAATAGATGTAATAGTTGAGATAACGACCTTTAAGGGTCCTATATTTGATAAGATAATTGAAGAAGATGAATATGGTCTCCTATTGAGAGAAGAGATTCATAAGGTACATAGTTCATTTGAAATAAAGGAATCAGATGAGATGTAGATGGGACAATATAATTCATATGGTTATGATGATATTGTTTTGAAAGTAGGTAGAGGATAAGATTCAATAGATTTTCATGTAGATGACACCGAAGAGGAAGAGATCCTCATGCCAAAGAATGAAGAAGAAAAGAATGAAAATGCAATTGAAGCATGTCTTAGTGAATATTTGAAGATGTGAACAATAATGAATGAGCATAGAGAGGATGTTGTAGTAGCAAAGAAACAAGAGAAAACAAAGGTAAAATTTAATATTTTCCATGTTTATGATGATGTTGAGTTATATGGATATGAGATGTTGAAAATGGTAGAATATATGAAGGGTGATACCACAATATTAGTTTACAATTTTTGCCCAAATGGGACATTGAACTGAATTTTTTGCTAGAACACCCCTTTGAATGTAATTAAAAAATAAAACCCATTAAAGAGGGGTTTTCTAGAAGGGGGGGGGTTCTAGCGAACCTCCTAGTTCCAGAGAACCCCCTAAAGTGTTTTCCACCTGAAAATGCATTTTTCCTTCCTCAACGGAATTCTAAACTAGTTTTATGGGTTTACCCTGAATGGAAAGTTAATGCAAATAAAGGAGCATTAAAAAGAAGAAGAAATGAATCTAGAGGAAGTGTAGATTAATCATTTCCATAATCTTGTTAGTACATATTTATCTATAACTTATGTAGTGAATGTTAGTGAAAAGAGTAAAATTACAGTAGCGGTTGGTCCTTTGAAGGAAAAATAATATTGAAGAAAATGATTCAATTGAGTTTAAGCGAGAAGAATATAGAAATAATGAGGATGAAGAAGATAAATGGGAAGTTGTATTCATAACATGTCTTGGGGAAGGGATGAAACAATTGGATAAAAGGATACAAGGATAACGAAGTGGAATGAGACAAAGAGGTAATGTTGAAATTTTTTAATTTCCTTAAAATTTGTGATGTTAATTTATGTACAGCTATGTTGGTGATCAAGGAGAATGGAAGGTTATAATAAGAAATCATGAGGGTTTTAAAAGTGGTAGTGCAACAAAGCATTGATGAACATAATGACATGAAAAAAGAATAATTTGAAAAAGAAGAGGTGAGTTTAGATAAGGAGATGATGAAAATATTTAATTTCCAAAATATTGATATAGATATGAGTGCAGACATGGTGGTGAGTGGAAATTTTCAATAAGATTCTTGCTGGAGGAGGATGGGTTATGGTGGGTTAATTTCCACAAGAAACGAAGATGAGACAGGAATTTGGGGAAGGTGGTACGAACTTGGTGGAATAAACCCCACAAGAGAAGAGGAGGACAAAAGTCTTGACTTGAGGTGGATGGTTTTTGGTGGGTTGAAACCCACAAGAAGAAGGAAAAAATGGAGAATATTTTAGAGGAGGATAGGATATGGTGGAAAAAGGTCCACAAATGAAGAAAGGAGATAAAGACCAAATTTGACAAAGAGAGGATTTGTGTAATGGCCCGTCACGTAACCCTAAAAGAAGTTGCAATTCTCTACTTAAGCCTACAATTTTTTTTATATATAAAGTGTAATTAACATACATGTTCACTTACTAATTGACAACAACCTCTAAGGCTACGAGACCGAGATTACTAAAAACCCAAACATACATCACCTAACATCTATAACATTTAATTACATACTGAATCAAGTACTCATACAAAACAAAGTTACATCATAACATAAAGAGATATAACAAAACTCCATATTCATTAACTTAATCATAAGGTTACATATCTCATTCCCCGAATGAGGCAATAATACAAATGTGTTACATTATACAAATATCCACCTCGAATACAAATGAGGGATAAAATAACATGAGTCAAACTAAAATAAATACAATGCTTGAAATGAATACTGGAACCCACGATCTCTCTGACTGGATATCTCGCCATCAAGAATTGAAGATCAAATGGGAACCCAATGGTGTATGGTGCATATTCCACCCAACCAAGTGGTACCCGAAGCCCACCCCACATGCTAGGAGATAGTAACAACATAACATGGACAAATCTACAACCTCTAATCACAGGTTGACTCATACTGACACAACCAATCAGATGAACCAAATAACCACAAGTAGATTAATACAAAACTAACATGGGTCACATTACCTCCAAATAATAACCAATCAAGTATGTTAAAAGAACCATGCACAAAATACCACATACCAATCATTGTCATAGAAAGAATGGCATCACACAGGTCGATATGGGATATCCTATGGGAATCTTCATAGGCTTCGGCCCCCATTATGGAATATCATGGTGGCCTCAACCAATCCTCGGCCCCATACTCACTCATGCGGAATCAAATACCTCTTGTAAGGACAAGATAGATGACCTTTCCATTCTAGGCCTTCCCACTCATCCCAAGCCTAAACGAGCACTTGCGTCTATGAGTGAGGCTAGAAATTATCTTGATTAGTGTGAAATACTACCTAATCTCCTAAGTACATTATTTAAGTTATCAATTGATTAAACTACCTCTGAAGGTTATCCAGTTTACCTCTTTAGGGCTCTGGCGCCTAACGGAAGCCACTCTTCTACTTGACAACATACCAAACAAAACCAATCAACCAAGGGTGCCAAAGTGCATACAAACCAGATAACATAACCACTCCTATCCTAGGAGACATCATATAATGAAACTCACTCCAAACACTTGGAGGCAACAAAACACATAATCCACTCCTTCCAAAGGAGGCACAAATCATCCCCATTTGTTGAAACCGGAAAAGGCACTAACAAGACACCATGCACTACCCAAGGGAAATACAAATGGTTGACATCACAAAATGAAAACCCCCATCCTCTAGGATCCTCTGGAAGACTTACATATTAAAGACACATTTAACCCATTTCCCCAAACATGAACACAAAGGAAATAATCACATAAGGCAATTGTGAGGAAATAAACTAATTTTGGATATATTAAATCCATTTCCCTTTCATATTCTATTCACAGTAAAAATAACAGTTGCCCTATCAAAATAATTGAAATAATTAATTAATTGCCTTTTCACTTACAGAGAAGGGAAAAACTAGTTTTAATAAATAAATCAAATCCATTGATTACTTTTTAAAACAACATAAATCTTTCTTCAAAATAACTAAATTGATTTCCTCCAACTATACATAAATATGCATCCATTTTGAAATAAAACTATTTTAAAAATAAAAATATATATCTAATAAATATATACATAATTATATTTTATTATTTAATTATATATATACACTTATAATATATATTCATTAAATATATATATTTAATATTTTACAAACCAAATATATATCATATATATATACATAAATATACACAATATATATTTATGATATATAATATATATATCATATTAAATGACTAAACAATATTGAAATTCACAATAAAGGACGGACGAACTTTTCCCCATTCGTGGATTATTTTTTTCATACACCCGCAGTTTAAAACAAAGGGAAACCCCTATGTTTGGGGGCGGCTGTGCTAAGCACAACCGAACCCAAATAGGGGCTTGGCCTGCATGGAGAGAGGGGATGTAGAGGGGGCTACAAAGGCCCTTCCTCCACAATCGTCCCTTCATGGGGGTGGCGGTGGAGGCAGGGCCTCCCAAGCCTCCCCCATTATTAATAAATCCTTAAGAAAAAATGAACAATGATTCTTTTTTTAAACTTCGAACATTTCTTGCAATTTTTACCATAAAAATGGACGTCGTATGGACGACATTGATTCGGTCAATAACAATATTTTGTCATAATAAAATATGTATATATATACATATATATGTATATATAAAATATATATATAAAGGAATTTCAGCATAATAGTTAAATTGGAGAAATTTTCCAAAACATTCATCTACAGGGAAAATTGTCCAAATTTCCAAAACCCCCAATTTTCCCAAAAGATTTCTAAATTTTCATTTCTTCTAAATTTCCTACTGTTTAACACAATTTCCCTTACAGATATTTCCTATAATTACATAGAGGCTTTCAATATAATTTCCTAAATTTTATAATATTTTCCTCTAGGTTTTTCCACGATGAATCTATAAAATCCAGAAGCCTTACAATTTTTTCCTATAGAGGTTTCTAATAATTTCTACACAGATTTAAACACTAAATTTTCCCTAAATTTAAATTTGTTTTCCTCTAGATTTATTTCACTGTTTAAATCTAATAATTCATCAAATATCTCAAATCTTATTCTTTGGTTTTCACTGTAACTAAAATTTTCTACAGAGACTCTAGGTTTCTTCACGGCAATCACAAAAACTTTAATTTCTTCTTTTCTTAAACAAAACAAATTTTCTACTACAGATCTAGCACAACAATTTTCTACAGTAATACAATTCCAACTAAAATTTTAAACTAAAACAATAACTTAGAAATGGAACCTGTTTCAAAGAAGCTTCCGAAGTATTGAAGTTTTTGATGTTGAACCTCTTCCAAAGCTTTCACAGCTTCTTCCCAACAAACCCAATTTCCAAAACACAGTATTTTATCCAACACCACAACAACCTATCCCAAACAAATCTAATAATACAAATCCTTTTCACAAATTCCTTACAATCCAAAATCCCATTCAAATTTTCCACAACAAGCAAAATCCTCCTTCCAAAATTTCAACTCCCCAAAAATATCCTATGCTTTGTCGTGACGAATCCAAAGCCAAGATTCTCTCCGGGAATTAATTTCCCAACAACCCTCAATTAATTAACTATAACATAATGGAAATTAACAAATATCTTTTAACAACCACATTTAATTTCACAAAATAATTTCATAATTTCATATTCAAATTTAATTTCCAATTTAAATTTAATTCCTTTAAACGACTTTCTTAATAAACAATTTAATAAATTAATTTAATTACTTAATAAATAAATTTAACCACATGGATTAAATTTAATTTAATAAATAAATTAAATTAAATTATTTAATTTAAATAGAAAGCTTCCATCATAATATCTAAAATTAATTAAATAAATACACATTATTTAATGCATAATTTAACATTTATTTTCATAACATAAACCCTACAGAATTAAATAATAATAAACAAGGCAAACAAAGACACACCAACAACGAATGACAACACACTGTGGCTAGGGTGTAGACCTGACACATGTTATCTAGTTACTATCTCCCATTCAACTTCACCATTGGGTCAACACGCTTAAACCTGTGAAACTAGGTGGAGTCGATGTCATGTACCTGCAAACCTGTAAACGAGATAACAAAGAACATATAAATATATACAACATAAAATACACACCGTGAAGAGGAAATCACAAAATCGCAGGGTGCTCACAAGCGAGTGATGTGATCTCGTCCCTGTCACCAATACACTCATCATAAACTGACAATTCCATAATAATCAAATAACTCATATGCAATAAACATGTTATATCAACTAACATCATTTCGCTAATTAAAGAATGACAATAAAGCATCAAGAGATATATCACACAACCACAATAGTCTATGTCTCTCTATAAATAGGGATCAAATATACACACACATGATAAAGTATATCAACATATCTGAATATCCATAAAACACATCAAAGCAAACAAAATAAAACAAAACAAGGACACACTGTCTAGTCCAGAAAGCAAAATGGAAGGGTATTACATCCTTCCCCCCTAGGGTCAGGCTTACTCCTGGAAGCCTACAAACAAGTAGGGATATAACTCCCTCATACAAACTGCACCAAATCAAAACCTCAACCCCTAAGGATGAGTGTCCTGCACTGCACGTCCAACTCCAGAAGTGTTCGGCCATGGACAATTTCTAGCAAGGTGGCCCTATTGGCCACAAGAGTAACACCTTGTGTTATGACCAAACCCTCTGTCTCCTATCGATGCAGTAGACTATTGCATACTACCCTAGTCAGTGACAGACTGTGAACTCTGGGCTGGTTGCACCTGATGATTGTGCTAATTGTGCCACCAACTTCGGTTCCTCCTAGGTGAAGAACCATCACCATCCTGATGCGACTGAGATTCCTTACATTTTCCAAGTGCACTTTGCTACTACTGACCACTCTGTGATGGTCCCTACTAAGTCTTGGGAGGCACAACTCCCTGAGTCTATCCCCCTCGTATACTAGACCCAGCTACTGAACCACTACCAATCTGTACACCAATATGGCCTCCCAATGACATGGCCAAGTTCTCCTCCACTTGTCGTGCCTTCTCCATAACTGTCTCCATAGACTTGGGTTCAAAGACCCTCACTCCACCATTAATACAAGCATTCAAGCCCTTGACAAAGTGTTGAACAAGCATCCTCTCATCATCACCTATACCTGTGAACTATTTAAGCTCATAGAAGCATCGCTCATACTACCTAATGGTCATGGCTAACTATCACAAGACATGAAACTCATCACCCGTACACTAATGCCAATGGTCCGAAAGGAAGCGGGCTCTAAATTGCTCTAGAAACATGTCCCAAGATACTATATTAATATCTATGTGGAGCTTCTGCTCCTCCAGCTTCCACCATGTGGATGCAAACCCCCGCAGATGCATTATAGCGCACTGTGCTTTGGTACTACTATCGTACGGGTGCATAGCAAAGCATCGGTCGAGGTCTATGAGCCAAGTCTCAGCCTCTAATCCACTGCCTACTCCATCAAACAATGGTGGTCGTACCCTGAGTAAATCTCTCATATGTGCAGAGCCTACTATCTTTGTCTATGTCGGAACTACCCTCACACTAGGATTACCCTGTGCATCTACTTGTCTCTGACCAAGGTGTGCTAATGCCTCCTCAAATGCTCTACATGTAGCCTCGATCCCTGGAGGATCCTGCTATCTATCACCACCCCTTGGGCCATTCTGTTGTGATGCCTGCTGCTCCTCTTGATCCAGAATATGTGTAACATGAGGAGGAGAGTCATGTTGACTCCCTTCACGACTGCCTACCCGACCATGTCTTCATCCTCTGCCTCTTCCACATCTAGGAGGCATAATCCTACATAGACATATAAAGTTATTAGACAAGGTAACACTTGAAAACCTACGCAACTAAAGCTTAATGGGTATATCATAATCCTAGAGCACCCAGTGTTTAAACCTAGGCTTTGATACCATGTGCAATGGCCCGCTACGTAACCCTAAAGGAAGTTGCACTTCTCTACTTAAGCGTACAATTTTTTTTTATATAAAGTGTAATTAACATACATGTTCACTTACTAATTGACAACAACCTCTAAGGCTATAAGACCGAGATTACTAAAAACCCAAACATATATCACCTAACATCTATAACATTTAATTGCATATTGAATCAAGTACTCATACAAAATAAAGTTACATCATAACATAAAGAGATATAATTAAAATACATATTCATTAACTTAATCATAAGGTTACATCTCTCATTCCCCGAATGAGGAAATAATACAAATGTATTACATTATACAAATATCCACCTCAAATACAAATGAGGGGTAAAATAACATGAGTCAAACTAAAATAAATACAATGCTTGAAATGAATACTGGAACCCATGAGCTCTCCAATTGGATATCTCACCATCAAGAATTGAAGATCAAAGGGGGACCCAATGGTGTATGGTGCATGTTCCACCCAACCAAGTGGTACCTAAAGACCCACCCCCATGCTAGGAGATAGTAACAACATAACGTGGACAAACCTACAACCTCTAATCATAGGCTGAATCATACTGACACAACCAATCACATGAAAAAATAACCATAAGTACATTAATACAACACTAACATGGGTCACATTGCTTCCAGATAATAACCAATCAAGTATGTTAAAAGAACCATGCACAAAAGACCACATACCAATTGTTGTCGTAGAAAGAATTTCATCACACAGCTCGATATAGGATATCCTATGGGAATCTTCATAGGCTCCGACCCCCATTATGAGATATCCTGGTGGCCTCAACCAATCCCCGACCCCCATACTCACTCATACGGAATCAAATACCTCTCGTAAGGACAAGATAGATGACCTTTCCATTCCAAGCCTTCCCACTCATCTCAAGCCTAAATGAGCACTTGTGTCTATGAGTGAGGCTAGAACTTATCTTGATTAGTGTGAAATACTACCTAATCTCCTAAGTACATTATTTAAGTTATCACTAGATTAAACTACCTCTAAAGGTTATCCAGTTTACCTCTTTAGGGCACTGGCACCTAACAAAAGCCACTCTTCTATTAACAACATACAAAACAAAACCAATCACCAAGGGTGCCAAACTACATACAAACCAAATGAAATAACCACTCCAATCCTAGGAGACATCATATAATGAAACTCACTCCAAACACTTGGAGGCAACAAAACACATAATCCACTCCTTCCAAAGGAGGCACAAATCATCCCCGTTCGTGGAAACTGGAAAAGTCACTAACAAGACACCATGCACTACCTAAGGGAAATACAAATGGTTGACATCACAAAACGACAACCCCCATCCTCTAGGATCCTCTGGAAGACTTACATATTAAAGACACATTTAACCCATTTCCCCAAACATGAACACAGAGGAAATAATCACATAAGGCAATTGCGAGGAAATAAACTAATTTTGGATATATTAAACCCATTTCCCTTTCATATTCTATTCACAGTAAAAATAACAGTTGCCCTATCAAAATAATTGAAATAATTAATTAATTGCCTTTTCACTTACAGAGGAGGGAAAAACTAGTTTTAATAAATAAATCAAATCCATTTATTAATTTTAAAAACAACATAAATCTTTATGCAAAATAACTAAATTGATTTCCTCCAATTATACATAAATATGCATCCATTTTGAAATAAAACTATTTTAAAAATAAATAAATATATATATATAATATATATATACATAAAATATATACATAATTATATTTTATTATATAATTATCTATACACTTATAATATATATTCATTAAATATATATTTAATATTTTACAAACCAAATATATATCATATATATACATATATATAGACATTATATATACATAATATATATACATAAATATACATAATGTATATATATGATATATAATATATATATCTTATTAAATAACTAAACAATATAAAAATTCGCAATAAAGGATGGATGAAATTTTCCTCATTCGTGGTTTATTTGTTTCGTACGCCCATAGTTTAAAACAAAGGGAAACCCCTATGTTTGGGGGTGGCTATGCTAAGCATAGCTGAACCCAAATAGGGGCACAACTTGCATGGAGAGAGGGGATGCATAGGGGGTTGTGAAGGCCCTTCCTCCACAGTCATCCCCTCATGAGGGCAGCGGTGGAGGCAGTGCCTCCCAAGCCTCCCCCATTATTAATAAATCCCTTAGAAAAAAATGAACAATGATTCTTTTTTTAAACTTTGAAAATTTCTTGCGATTTTTACCATAAAAATGGACGTCGTACAGACAACATTAATTCAATCAATAATAATATTTTATCATAATAAAATATGTATATATATTATATATATATATATGTATGTATATATGTAAACATATATATATATATGTATGTATATATAAAATATATATTTAAAAATGAATTTCAACATAATAGTTAAATTGGAGAAATTTTTCAAAACATTCATCTACAGGCAAAATTGTTCAAATTTTCAAAACCCCCAATTTTCCTAGAAGATTTCTAAATTTTCATTTCTTCTAAATTTCCTATTGTTTAACACAATTTCCCTTACAAAGATTTCCTATAATTACACAGAGGCTTTCAATATAATTTCCTAGATTTTATAATATTTTCCTCTCGATTTTTCCATGGCAAATCTACAAAATCCAGCAGCCTTAAAAAAATTTCCTACAGAGGTTTCTAATAATTTCTACACAGATTTAGACACTAAATTTTCCCTAAATTTAATTTTTTTTTCCTCTAGATTTATTTCACTGTTTAAATCTGATAATTCCTCAAATATCTCAAATCTTATTCTTTGGTTTTCACTGTAACTAAAATTTTCTACAAAGACTCTAGGTTTCTTCACGACAATCATAGAAGCTTTAATTTCTTCTTTTCTTAAACAAAACAAACTTTCTACTACAAATCTAGCACAACATTTTTCTACAGTAATACAATTCCAATTAAAATTTTAAACTAAAACAATAACTTAGAAATGGAACCTGTTTCAAAGAAGCTTCTGAAGTATTGATTTTTTTTATATCGAACCTCTTCCAAAGCTTTCACAACTTCTTCCCAATAAACACAATTTCCAAAACACAGTGTTGTATCCAACACCACAACAACCTATCCCAAACAAATCTAAGAATACAAATCCTTTTCACAAATTCCTTACAATCCAAAATCCCATTCAAATTTTCCATAGCAAGCAAAATCCTCCTCCCAAAATTTCAACTCCCCAAAAATATCTCGTGTTTTGCCATGAAGAAGCCAAAGCCAAGATTCTCTCCGAGAATTAATTTTCCAACAACCCTCAATTAATTAACTATAACATACTGGAAATTAACAAATATCTTTTAACAACCACCTTTAATTTCACAAAATAATTTAATAATTTCATATTCAAATTTAATTTCCAATTTAAATTTAATTCCTTTAAACAACTTTCTTAATAAATAATTTAATTAATTGATTTAATTAATAAATAAATAAATTTAACCACATGGATTAAATTTAATTTACTAAATAAATTTAATTTAATTAATTAATTTAAATAGAAAGCTTCCATCATAATATCTAAAATTAATTAAATAAATACACATTATTTAATGCATAATTTAACATTTATTTTCATAACATAAACCCTACAGAATTAAATAGTAATAAACAAGGCAAACGAAGACACACCAACAACGACTAGCAACACACTATGGCTAGGGTGTAGACCTAACACATGTTACCTAGTTACTATCTCCCGTTCAACTTCACCATTGGGTCGATACGCTCAAACCTGTGAAACCAAGTGGAGTCGATGTCATGTACCGACAAACCTGTAAACGAGATAGCAAAGAACATATATATATATATAGCATAAAATACACACCGTGAAGAGGAAATCATAGAATCGCAGGGCGCTCGCAAGCGAGTGATGCGATCCCGTCCCCTTCACCAATACACTCATCATAAACTGACAATTCCATAATAATCAAATAACTCATATGCAATATACATGTTATATCAACTAACATCATTTTTCTAATTAAAGAATGACAATAAAGCATCAAGAGATACATCACACAACCACAATAGTCTATGTCGCTCTATAAATAGCGATCAAATATACACACATGATAAAGTAAATCAACGTATCTGAATATCCAAAAAATACATCAAAGCAAACAAAACAAAACAAAACAAGGACACACTATCTAGTCTAGAAAGAAAAATGAAGGTGTATTACAATTTGTCCCTACCAAATGGAAAATAATAATAAAGAAATGTCTTAAAGGGTAACCATCATAGCATTGGAGTATGTTGCAGGTTGTTTATAACTTGAAATGGTAGTTATAATACTCAAGTCTATTTGTGAGATATGATCAAACACATTTTACTCATTGTGTTTGATGTAGGAGCATACAAGTCGACAAGAAATCTTGCATCACCCTAAAAAAAATAGGTTTTCTTTATTTTTTCAATCTAGTTTTGGGGTATTTCTAGTAGTTTTAGGGGTTGTTCCTTATAGAGAATTTTTAAATCCAATTTGGGAAAACTAAAGGCATCACTTTTGGAAGATCTTAATGAGTATTTTTAGTTCAAATTTGGTGAAGAAAGGATGAAAATTGGCTAAGTTATGAACATGCAAGTTTTTGTTCTACTACCGACCTTTTACAGAGTTTTTGTCTACTACTGACCTTGTGGACTTTTGGTCTATAACTAGAATTGATGTTGGGGTTGCAACTAGACTTGTAAAATTCTGTTATGTAACCAAACTTGTGAGTTAAGTCAAGTTAACTCAAATTTATTCAATGAACTAGTTTAGATAAAACATCTCATATTTATAAGAATCATTAAGACAACTAGATTTTTAGGTAAACCTAATTCAATTGCAAAATTGTACAATTCAGTCTTTTTCATTTAGTAAGGAAATTAAATTCTACATAAAGGCCAATTATTATACAAAGGTGACATCAACTACGTACAAAATGTAAACTTTTACAAGTGAACCTAGCTATTTAACAAATAAAATAATCATGTTTGGATGAATGCCAAACCTTTGCAAGTTTATGTATTTATGATGTTAGCAAAGTATGGAGTGTGGGGTTTCTCTTTGTAATTGGACCTATACATATTGTGTTATTTTTCAAGTGAAGCATCCATGCAAGGTTTTCTAATCACACGATTTATTTGTGGAAACATGATGGTAAACTAGATATATAGGGTTTTCTAAATAAACATTCATAACTTATACTTTCTGTACTAGTTTGTAAAAATTCCACTTGCTACTAGTTTATGAAACTTCCAATTTCTTCTTCTTTGTTGAATTTCCACTTGCTACTAGATTGTTTTTCATTTTTAACTTAGTTCCTCTAACTACCAAATCCTGAAACTGTAACTACCAAATCTTGAAACTGTTGAACTTCCTAAATCCTAAAATAAATAAAAAAGAAATTATGGTAATCACTATGGGATTTTTGGGGAGGAGAAGAGCTTTAAAGGATTTTTTTTTGGGAAGGAATAATTATGAAATAAAAGAATAATAATTTCCCCAATCATGTAGGCTCAAACTCATGTTGTAGTTTATAGAAGAAGGCCATGATGATAAGGCCAAGTATGTAATGAGAAGGTGATTTATGTTCTAAAAGCTCAAGTAAATCCCTGTTGTAGTAGGGTGTTTAATCATTTTGAGATGTATTTATAAATAAATAAAACATGTTATGGTTTCTATGTTGGAAGTATGTTTAGACTACAAGGTTGGGTAGTTTGATAGGACCCCAAAACCTTGATTATGTATCAATATATAAAAATAAAAAATAAAAATTTAAAGTATTGTTTAAGATTTTATGAATGAAAGAGCTATAAAATTAGATTTGTTAAGTGAACTCCCAAAGATAATAATCACTTCAATTAATTTATAATTGTAAACAACTTCTTAATAACTCTCATCAGCTTAATAAAAATCTATAATTCCATTCACGAAGAAAACTACCTATACTTATTTTCTAACTACAAAAAATAATTTTTGGTAACATAGAATTTTATTTGATCTTTCCTTTTATTTACTTCCTATTTCCCATCCTATCAAAGCTATGTGTGATGCATCACTACAATAAGAATACAATTTAATTAAGAAAATGGTGGTGCAAAGAGCAGTAACATTAATGATTTTTTTAAGACATTGCATATGAAAACATGAATTAATGGATTTTAATTCTAGGCATAGATATGTATAGTAAAATAATTAGTATAAAATTAAATTTTAATCTCTCAATTATAATATATATTATATTATATTATATTTAAAAAATATATATTTAAATTTTGAAACGTTGTATGATATTAATAAAAATGTTAAAATTTAATTTTTAGTTATGAACTATTTCATGATCAATTATAAATCTTTGTTATAGAATGATCATTCTTCCAAAATAAAAATTAAAAAAATCAATGTTAATTTATTTTAGTTATATCTTCTATTTTAACAATTTGAAATATTATATCACCATAGTAGAGTCAAAAGAAAACCTCATCCATCAAAATATTAGAAAACTTTATCATTGAAGGAATAAATAATTATCTAATAATAAGATGTAGATTCGTATATAATTCTCTAAGAAGTGTAAACAAAATAGTGTATCCCAATTTTATACATTTCGAGGCTATTTAAATTAATATTTTAAGCAAACATAACATTTTTTCAATTACGAGTCATCTTCTTAAGGACCAACTTTTTGGATACTAGTCCTTTGGACCTCTCGGTGCTAAGAGTTGAGGTTATAGATGTTGGAAGATTTAGTGAAAGTTTTAGCACCTCTTTCTACACCTATGAGGGTTTAGTTTAGGTCTTCAACAAAGGCTAGCCCTCCCCTCTCCCCTCATTATGATTATTTGTGGATGACATTTTATGGAAGATTATTAAAAAAAGGAATAGAGGCCTTGCTAGACATGCTTGTCTCTCCCATAGTTTGGTCAAGGGTGGTTTTAGGCCTTTTCAAAACATACTTGTATATGGTTATTTTTTTGGGTTTGTGTTCTTTGTTTTTGTTAGTCAATTTGATTATAATTGCATAGCTCATTTATTGCATAGGGTTTTGGGTGCCTTCAAAATCCACTTTATTCATTTAATAAAAGATTTTTTTAATTATGATGAAGTAATTATTAACAATTTAAATATAATGTAAACTAATAATTTGTGAAATCTTATAATTAATTTGAGTTTTAAAAAATATTTCTCCCACATTTGATTAATTTTCAATTTCTCTTAAAATATTTATTTATCATTTATTTTCTTAAAAATAGATCATTAACTCTAATATTTGGTATATGGATTTTTTTGGATAACTTATAATTAATAATTTTTTGACTAATAATACTTAGAATATATATAGCTATATTTTCCCATAGCATGTTTCACTTAGTATACATATTTAAATTGTTAAATTTCTATTAGAAAAAGGACATTGATTTATCTAACATAGTTTTTTTATCTCAAAGAAAAGTCATTATCTTTTATAACATATTTATGTTTTTTATAAAATAAAAATATTTAATATTATTTTATTAGAAATATGTTTAATATTATTTTTTTTTTGAATAAAGAGGGTAAAAATTTATTAATGTCATAAAATCATCAATACAAAGAAATCAGGGTCCACAAAGGCACCCAAAGAAAGGCTAGATCACCAGGCCAACAAAATCCAAACAAGACTCAAAACCACATCCTAGCTAGCCACCAACTAACATCAACCAACCATGTCCTCCAAAATTATCTTCTCTAAAAATTTACAATAACCTGGGGATAACTACTCCCATACCTCAATATGCTAGTCACTATCATGCTTAGAAGTCCATTTAGCCACACAGTTAGCAACCCTATTCCATCCTTGAGGGATGTTCAAGTAAAAGACACCACCTCCAAGATGGAAAAAAACTGCCAAATATGGTGAATAACCGAAGAAAGTTGCTAATTATCCCCCTCCAAATCCTGCTCAATTAATAAATTAACAATTATTTAAGAGTTAGATTCATAGATAACCTTATGCCAACCAAGAGCATAGGCATGATCCATAGCCCAAAGAATTTCCAACCCCTCCATAAGAACGTTGGTTTTTTTCCCTTTGTGAATGGAAAATAGGAAAATAACAGAAGTAGAGCTATCTCTCCCAGTCCCACCAATCCTAGTAGGCCTAGGATTACCCCTAGAAGAGCCATCAATGTTGATCTTCATAACATCCACCGTAGGAGGAGACCAAATCCCAACCCTCTAAACCTTCATTTCAGAATGCGTACCTCTTCAAACATAGAAATATTTGAAGGGAAAATCATGCAAGTCCAATATATTCGCAATATCATCATCACTCCTTTTTGAAGGTAAAACCACTTCACATTTAGCATCCACTGTCTCCTGAATCATACAAATAATTCTCTGCCAAGCCTATTGAATCGTCAACTTGCCCCCATGAAAAATCTTGTGATTCCTTTCCATATAGATTTTCCAAAGGATCAAATAAGGGCCAATGCACCATTCAATCTAGAGGAAAGAGGCTTGCATTGGAGGTCTCCCTAGGCTACTCCAGAATTCAACTAGAGAAGAGGCATGACACAAGGATGTCTCTAAATACCCCACCAAAAATGTCAAATAAGCATATGAAAAAGATAATGAAAGAAAAAGTGAGATGAGTCCTCCTCACTACAACCACAAAGAACACAAATATATGGGCCCCGAAATCCACACTTTTGAATATTTTCCCAAGTCAAACATCTATCCTAAGATAAGGTCCATAGGAAATAATTACACTTGGTCCAAGAGAACTTATTCCAAACATTTTCCACTAAGAAACTTCCAACCCACCATACTTCTAAGAAATCGGCTCCTGATACCCACTAGCCACTATGAAAATCCCCTTAAGATCCAGACTCCAAGCCAAAATATCCCTATCTCTAAGAGAGTTGCACAATATTCCTACTAGGATATTTCGAAGCTCAACACAATCCTCCTCCAAGCCAGCTACAGGCCAATCGCTAGGTACCTTCCATCTAGACACCTCAACATGCCCACAAAGGTAAGAAGTATTGAAATCAACCACCCGAGACCAACCAACCTCCAAGAAGTGCTAACAAAGATCCTCTAGATTAGGATACCTGATCATGATGGGGGCAAACCCATCCCAAGAGTCAAAACATAAGAGATCCTTAAACCCCCTATTACAAATCTAAAACAAACCCTCCTTGATCAACTTAGCACCTTTTTTAAGCGTTTCCCAAATCATAGAACTTTTCCCAACAAGCAGATACCGAGGACCCTCCTCCTTTGGTATCCCACTTAGATATTTGTGAGAAACAATCCTGGCCTAGACATGATCTTGTTTGAAACACCATCTCCAATAAAGTTTGTAGACAACACCAAACCGGTCATAGTGGAATTACATAGCCCGAGACCACCAAACTGCTTCAGCCTACAAATAATATCCTAATTCACAAGGCTCCACTTAGAAGAAAAAAAGTAGCCAACCCATAAAAAAACTCCTAGCTATACAATCCAAATCCTTAATAAATCCAGTGGAAGCCACCTAGAGCATACACCTTTAATTGGGAAGAGCCTAAACCACTGACTTAAGAAGCTAAACTTGGCCGGTGAAGGAGAGCCATCTATGAGTCCAATGGTTCACCTTTTCATGAAACTTGTCTAAAATATTTTTCCAAGAGCCCCTAGGGAGGGTGTCAAAAGAAATAGAAATTCCAAGATAAATAAAAGGCAAAGAACCAATCTGAAACCTCAAAATATGAGCAATTTGCTATTGAATGAGCCTTGACTCATATTAAAGAATAAAATGAAAGATTTACCCTCATTAATCATCTTCTTGGAAGTGGAAAGATAGATGTCCAAAGCCTTGCATGAATTAGTGGCCTCTCTGACCTTGGTCATTCCCATCAAAGCAATATCATCAATAAATTGTAGGTGCGACTAAGGAGGTAAACTATTGCCCTAGACCCAACCTTGGATAAGACCTTGCTCCACATTGCTCTTAATAACTCTCCCCAAACCTTCAACCAAAAGAATGAATAAGTAAGGAGAAAGAGGATCCCCTTGTCGGAGACCTCTAGAGGCCCCAAATAATGAAGACAGTTTCCCATTAATCAAAACTGAAAAAGAAGTGGTTGTGACGTAAATCATAACCCACTCCTTAGCAAAACCAAGAGAAATAAAAACTTTACGTGAAAAAGACTACTTTACTCTATCATAAGCCTTTTCCATATCTAGCTAGATGAACATAGATTTTTCTTTAGAGGTCAAGCCATGGACTGAATCATTTCAGTGGCAATTACCACACCATAGAAGATTTGTCTATTTTCCACAAAGCCTCCTTGTTCCTCAAAAATATGTGGATGTTAATCCATCACTTCAACCTCTTTGTAATCAACTTGGAAATAATTTTATAGACCACATTGCAGAGAGAAATGGCTTGAAACAAATTCAACCTATCCATCCAATCACATTTCAGGATGTGAGAAAGAAAATTGGAATTCATAGCCCTCAACATTTGCTTGTTCCTCTAAGATTCATGAACCACCTCTAATAAATCTAGACTTATAATGTCCCAATATTCTTGGAAGAATTCAATTAGAAAGTCGTCATGCCCATGAGCTTTCCCTTTCTTCATCTGAAAGATAGCAACATCCAATTCCTCTAGGGGAATGCAACCCAAGAGGTGCTTATTCATTTCCATAGAAACCAAAGAGGGAATATAGGAAAGAACATGATTTTCTTCTGCTAGCATATCTGAAGAGTCCTCCCTAAACAAGGAGGAAAAGTACTACAAAGCTTCTCTAGAGATATCTTGCAAAGAAGACAAATGATCACTCCTGACATTCACAAGAAAAGGGATCAAATTATCATGTCTCATGGCCTTCATAGAGTTGAAGAAAAAGGTAGTTTTTTTATCCCCCTCTTGTAACCATTCCACCCAAGCCTTCTATTTCTAGTAAATCTCCTCCTGCAACTCACACTCCTCCAGTACTTTCAAAGTCCTCACCTCCTCCTTGAGAGAGTCCTCAAAAAGTCCAAACTCCCTAATCTCACAAGTGATAGCATCCAAACCAATCTGGGCAATAGCCTTAGCATGGAAGATGTTGTCGAAACACTACATGTTCCACATCTTAAGATGGGTATATGTAGGATCATGATGGGCCAATAAGTGTCGATATGTAAGTGATATGATGGCCCATGTGGCTGATGAATTTTTTTTAACCAAATTTGATGAAACGAAAAGAGTTTTTAAAGAATCTATTCTCAGCTTTCCACCAATATAAATTATGCTTTAATTTGAATTTAATAAATAATTATTATTCATTTTCTATTTGAATTATGACTAAAGTCTTGATTGATGAGCTGATTGAAAAACATATATAGCTTTCAAACGGTATCACATTTTTTGAATCTAAAATATGCGTCACATTCTATGCTTCACATACTATAGGATTAAAAAATTAAAAATTGAATTTCATGAAGTTTTGACCAAGTTAAGGTGGTTAGACATACAAGTTTTTATATTTTTTTTAAAGTTATAATAAAAATTTCATAATTAATTATTTAGTTGGAAACAAATTACAAAAAAATATGCATCACATTGGGACATGAGTCCTCTACTTATATCTAAAATATTATAAAAAAATATTGTCATTTTATTGTGGTTAGGGTGGCCAGACAGACACCTACTTATTTTTTCCCTGAAATTTAATTCCTCTTGCACTGAAATTTCAAATTTTCACCAAATAGTTTTTTTTTAAAATAAACCTAGTAATTTAGAAACTACATTCAATTTGCTACAGATTCTATTCTTACATATATTTTTTAAATAATATCTAGATAACTTATTCAAATTTTTACGTCAAGTTACCTAGCTTTGATTTTTTGAATTTTCATCGTCACTTAAGGTCCTATTTTTTCCATAATGATCCTGCACATACCCAGATGGTACTTCACATATTGTATTTGTTTGGAAAAATAATACACAGTGGTACCAAAGTTAGTTCTACCCAAATTCCACCACTTAGCAACATAATCTTGTAGAGAGGGGTCCCATAGCCACATAATTTGAAACTTGAAAGAAGGAGATCAAGAACGTGGGATGATAAAGTAGATAACTTAATAAGCCAGTGATCTAAACCCCTCTAGAACAAATAGACCAAGATATACCAATCTAGAAACAAGAAACCAAGAACCTATCAAGCCTCTCAGCAATACAATCCTCCCCCAATCTCCTATTATTCCAAATAAAATGACCATTACTAGGCTTAATATCAACAGGATTCAAGGCAAGAATATTATCATGAAGAATAAGAGCAGAAGGATCCAACCTCAAAATTCCTCCCCTTTTTTCTTCCAAATCCATAATAGCTTTGAAGTCACATACAATAATCCAAGGATATAGAGGAGCAAGACTCTAAATAAATCGAATGTGAGACCATAGGTGTTGCTTACTAGGCATATCAATAGGAGCATAGATATTGGAAAGAAGAACAGTTTCTCTAGTTTCTAAGTTGAAAGAAACCACATAAATAGAAGACCTATAGGACATCCACCAGAGAGGAAATTTTTTCAATGGATTCCATAAACAAGCCAAACCCCCAACATTTCCTTAAGCACCAATGCATTGTCATTGACCATGCCCCCAAAGTTTAGGCACCACACTGTGCACATATTCTCTACATCCGACTTAGTTTCCTATATAAAAAAAACATTAGGAGTGATTTCTCACCAAGTCACAAACAAATTTTTATCGAGGGTAATGTTGTTCAGGCCTTTACATTCCATGAGAGCATAATCATTTTTGAGGGTTGGAAAAGTGTGAATTAAGAGTCTTAACAGATCCTGACTCCATCAATGTCTCCCCCATCACCTTAATCTTCTCTAGGTCCTTTCTCCCTTCCTTGGAAGCCTTCTCAAGAGCCCCTTTCTTAATATTTTTCTAATGAATCCCCAAAGAAGGAGAAGCCTTGTTTCTTTTTTCTAAATTAGACACCATCTTCCCCAATGGAGAATAGTTCTCCACCTTAGACTTTTTCATAGTGACAGGGGCCTCATGAACCTTTGAAGCCACCAGACTAAGATTAGTATTCATTTGAAATGCACCACATTCCTGGATATTCTAAAGCATGTCAAAAATATTGCCCTCTTGAACAACCATCAAGGCACCTTGGTCCAAAGCCATCATACTCATATTCACCTCTTATTGGCTAATATCATCCAACACATCAAATCGATTAAAAGTGTCCCCTTCCTGCCATTCCTTAAAAGTCCTCTTTTTTCCATGATTCCTATGATGGGGCTTAACAGGAGTTAAACCCTCATTATCTGCAACTATTCTAGGAATAGGAGCCTTTCCTTTATCAACCTTAGGGGGGTTGTGAGGGGGCTAAGTAGATTGAGACTTTGAATATCTAGATCTGGGACATCTTTACTACAAATGACCATATTCATGGCACAACCAACAACAAAAAGGAAGAGTCTCATAATATAGTTGTTGCATCCAAGAAGACATAACCACACAAATTTATAGAGAGTCTGGAAGACAGTTACTCAAATCAATCTCAACACAAATACGAGAAAAAATCATTACCTTCCTATCATGTGTTTGCTGAGAGGGACCCACCAGCTTCCCTAGAAGTAGAGTAACCATTTGCAAAATGTCATTTCACCAATACTCAACAAGGAATGAAGGGAGGTGCACCCACATAAGAACATGATTTAGGAGCTCCTCTGACAAGTTAAAACTAGTGTGTCAAGGCTTGATGAATAAACTAATTTGGTTATGAAAATAAGGCCTTCCTTCAAAAAATTTGTTGTGATCAGCCATGCAATTAAAAATAACCATAAAGTAGCTCTTTGCTAACATCATGAATTCCATTTCACCCTCCAGAGCCCAATTCCACTGAGCCTGTGCCTTCAAGAACGAGAGCGAGGCACACATTCCCATGAATTTGCAAATCAAGACATGATTTAGAAAATACTCCACATCCTTGACGATTGATTCTAGTTGAATCACCAAAACAGGCCTATCTTTGCTCTTCTCTAGACATCCATTAATTTTTGGGATGCGAGGGCCTCCACATGAAACAAACCCTCCCACTCCTGAATCATTATACAACAAATTATTCTTAGCAACCCTCTTTAAGGGAGAAGACGACTTCACTCCCAAAGAAGCACGAAAATCCAGAGAGGGATTATATTTGAATGCTTCACCAAAATCCATCATCAGAATAATTTATACAAGATAAAACCCTTATATCTCCCTGCAATCCTAAACTAGACAACAAACGAGCAGCAAAAGAAAATAAAATAGAGAAAAGAAGACTCCAAACCTCACACATGTAAAGAAGCCCTCTCCAAGCATGTATGGACACCCCTAAACCTACAAACGACCCCCCTTTGAGCATGCAACTAGAGTATGCAAAAATGCAAATCACGACCACTAATGGTCACGAGTCTACAACATTCACCCGCGCCCTACAAATGTCCTCATCGCTCAGATAATTCATTTAATATTCAATATTTAAATCATGAAACATAAAAAGTGAAGGCTACTTATGTATAATTTTTTTTATTTGTATGACTTATTTTGATACCATAAAATGTGATGTAAATAAGAAACTTTTAGTGAATAAAACTGATGCATATGACACCGATGGAAAAAATAAATATCACACAAATTGTTTAAGGGATACACATATACATGTTGATAATGCTATCTAGAACAAAATAAATCTATTTTTCCTTGTTTCTATAGATTGAGATTGGGACATGTTATTTTACATAATTTGGTAAATTAACATGCAGCATATTAATGAGGCACATTAGTTATTTTGTAACAAGAAAATTAAACATGCTAGCAATTCCTTTCAACTACTTTTTTTTTCCTACATTTTTGTACTATTGATATATAACCAAGAATGCACTTATTATGTAAATCTACTAACTACTACTTTGACTGTGTTGGAACAAAAGACATGAAAAACAAAAAAAAATTGACATCATGGAAGATATTCATGCATATTTACATATAATATAAATCAAAGAAGCAAATATTAAATGTGCATCGACCTTTTCTCACCTCAAATATGATCAAGGAGGCAAGGATAATCAGTGGGTAACATCTGAGTTGTAGCTCCAAATGTATGTGTTGTTGTTATGTAATGATCTAAATGGGGTGATAGTTAAATAGTGTAGATGGAGAAGAATATGGAATGTGATATGGTCATATAAAGACTCATTTCGATTACAACCAAATAGATTCATCAACAACAAAATTCCCATAATTTTAATTGTTATGAAAGTATCATTCAATTTACTATAACCAAATATGCATTACCAAGATTTTGTACATTTTACAATCAATATTGTATATATTTCAAACTAGACTACAATAACATGCTTCCTTATATAGATCTCTATTGGCATAACCATTGCACCCCTCAATGCAAGTGCTTGCTATTATTTTTTAAATAAATTATTAATCGATAGGCTACATATAGTGTGTTATTTGAGCCTGAAACAAGTCTCATGCTTGCAAACCATTATTGAGTCATTGGAGAACAAGTTTCAGCTGTTGTGTAATGGTAAACTAGCTATCATTTAATGGTAAAAGCCTCAAAAATCTCACTTATCACATAAAACCCTGATAATTATTGATTTGACAATTGGATGGGAACATTCTATTTCTATTTGCAATGATTTTTTTCAATTTGATGACAACTTTCTTTTTCCATTTGTATTGTATGTTTTAAATTTGTACGCAAATATTTCATAATCAGATAATACTTAATTTCTTTAAGGAATAAATTTAGATTTGTCTAAATTTATTTATTCCATTATTTAGCACCTATTATTAATTGTTTAATCGAACGACATACAACTACAATTTGCAGTGCATCCATGTACAAATACATACTCTCTAACATATTAACATACATATAGTTTTATATTTACATAATCCTTGAAACCCTTTAGATCCATGTGCTAATTATTATTTTTAATATTTATTTATTAAATCTACAAAACATACATACACTATTTATTTTATTTGTATATATATTTTAATATATTAATTAAAAAAAATAAAAAAAAAATAAGAACAAACAAACACTATCAAGAATTACAAGACAGCCATGAGGAAGGTTAAAAAACGAGAACAAAGACTCAATTATGTGAAACTATAGTTGACCTCATACAAAATAATATTTTAAAAACTATTTGTGTAATTTTTTGGTAGAGTATTTTGAAGAACTAAACCCACTATTATACTATTATACCCAGTCAATCGTGGGCCCTCTCCCATACTACAAGTACTTTCATAGTTACAATCAGCCCATTAAATCACTACTTTTTGCTTGGTTATTTCCTCCCGAGGTAGACGTCTTTTGACTGGACTAATCGTTTCTTGAAACATTTGTACGGGATAGACAACTACTGTCTTGAAACCGCGTTCTTTTTCCAGGAAATTTCCGCCGGGATGTTCCTCTCGACTTCATTCTCTTCCCTGTCCCGTTAACATCTCCACAACCTCACTCATGGTAGGCCTGTAATCCCTATCCTGCTCCACGCAAACCAATGCCGTGTTCAGAACTCTTTCCACCTCTCTCTCCTCCTCACAAGACAACGCACCCAGCTCCGCATCCACCATATCGTACATCCGTTTTCCTGCTTTGGCATTCTGAAACGCCCATTGAACAAAATTAACTCCGGACCTGGCCAAATTAAATTTTGCAGCTTCTCGCCCGCTCACTAATTCCAACAGAAGAATACCAAAGCTATAAACGTCTGCCTTTGCTGTGATGGGAAGATTCATTGTCCACTCGGGTGCCAAATATCCTCGCGTCCCTCGAATAGTGGAGAGAGTGAGCGCACCATCTCCGCCGTGACCGGTGTCTACAAGCTTTGCTAATCCGAAGTCCGAGACTTTGGCTCGAAACTGCTCGTCCAGAAGAATATTCTGGGGCTTCACGTCACAGTGCAGAATCCATTCCAGGCATTCCTCGCGCAGATAAGCCAAACCGTTGGCCGTCCCCACAGCAATTTGAAGCCGTTTATTCCAATCTAAAACCTCTGAACTGTTTTGGGTGAAGATGTGCTTATCCAGAGACCCATTCTCCACATACTCAAAAACCAGAAGCCTATGCTTACCCTCTGCACAAAACCCAAACATGCGAGCCAAATTAATGTGATTTACTCTGCCAATCATACTAACCTCTGCCCAGAATTCATCTTCGCCTTGAGACACTCCTTCCAATCGCTTCACTGCGACAACTTTATTTTCAGGGAGAAGGCAGCCTTTGTAAACAGTCCCAAACCCTCCTTTTCCCACGATGTCTTTGAAATTGTTGGTCGCTTCTCTCAGTTCCGCAAATGTAAATTTTTTGAGTCCCGTGGGAACCGCAAAGTAACCTTGACGACTGTAGAGCTTGGTATCGTCAAAGTTTCTGAAGATAAACCACCATCCCAGTGCAATGCAAACAATCTCTTACCACCCCAATAGCAGAAACAAAAGATGCCATGGGAATAATTAGCTGATTTCTTGTTCTCCTCTTTGCAGCTATGGGCAAGCTGACGTTTGGTTGAACAGCGGGGGCCGGTGCTTGCAATCGCGAACACTGCAGGGTGTCAGACTGCAACATAGTCGACAGAGATGAGACGTTAGTAACTGAGGAATCATTAACAGATATTTTTAGATACATGTGGTTCATAAGCCCAGGAGATTGATACCCATTGATAAGTAGAGACTTGGGATAACATTGTCCTGCTCCCGTTAAACTGTAAGCAAAGCCTGGACAATCGCATTCATTTATACAAGTTTCCCTACACTTTTCAAACGATACACCATCTGTATGTGGACGGTCAAAACCATAAAAATCTGTATACAGAAGCTTAATCAACTTAAAACTATTTGGTGCGCAAGACAGTTTCTTAATGAACCGGCAACCTTTGAACCAGTCACTTGAATCTACCCTTTCATAACCCGGGGGACACGCACACTTGGGCTCTGGTGTATATACGCACACACCATTGCGTCCACATAAACCATGAACTCTGCACTGCTTCGTAATTACCCTCCAGGTGATAATCCAACGGTTACGCTTCGTGTCCAGGCTATATACTCTCAAATTGCCGTCCACATCCATGACGAATCTTCTTCTGGGGCCTTTTCCATAATCTGAGGCATTAAAGCTGAACTGGTCGCTAGAACTGAACCCACCGAATTAGTCAAGAACTGCTAAGCGACTAATGTTATAAGTGGTTCTGCCATTATCAAATGCATTCAGAAAAGGTTTAGGCCAATACTTACTGGAGAGATTGGAACCTTTATAAATGAGGACCAGATAGTTCTCATCGTTGAAGTAGAAACGATAATAGCCGGATTTGTAGGTGAGATTATCCATTCTGGATATCAGCTGAGCGTTGTTGGAGAACCGCTGGCCTGGAAGAAGCGTATCAGTAGGAGAATCAAAGCTTTGCCAAAGTATTTTTCCAGAAGAGGTGCGTAGTACAAGATTTCCTGTGTTAAGAAGAGCAGCTTCCTTGACAGGGAGACCTCTGGTGCTGGTCCTCCATATTATGGTTCCATCTGCATTGAATAGGACCAAGTCCCCGTCTTTTTGAAGACGGAGCTGAGAATTCCTTCCGTTAACGGGTTGATCTCTGTTGGCCATCCACACAAGTGTGGGGGACTCGGGTGTATTAGAGTACCATATAGCGAAACCATAGGCGTTGGTGCCCACACGATGAAACCCAGCCGAAAATGTGCCATCGGGAGAGAGGAGGATAGTCTGTTTAGTTTCGGGTGAGGGAGAGAAGCATCCCAATGCCAGGCTCTGCACGCGATGGGAAGATATGAGGGAAGCATGAAACAATGCAGATGTTAAGAAGAGACATAGCAGGCAAAGGCAATGAGAGAAGTGTTTTGCGAAGGCCATTGTAACATGCAGACTGAGGCGGTATGGCTGAAACCCAATGGATTGTTTCTCACCGGATATATTAGAGATTTGGAATTAGACACGCAACTAGAGATTTGGAATTGGACTTATAATTGGACAAGTATGAAAAGTAAATAGGTTTGAATGATTTGAAATGAGTTTATTAGTAAATAGGTTTGAATGATTTGAAATGAGTTTATTAGGGATAAGTCTTATTGAGTGCAAGTTTTTGATATTACAAGGGATGAGGCTGAAATGATGTCTTGAATGACTTCGTTAAAATGGATATCCTTCAGTCCTTATCTCTCAATTAAAAAGGTTTCAGTCTAAGAATCATGCTCCCATATCAAGAAGTTAAATGATTCTACGGGTTTGATATAAAATCTTTCAACTAAAAAAATAATAGGCAAATTGTATCTATTTGTTTTTCTTTTGGTTAATTTGTTTATTTAGCAAAGATAAAGATTACAAAATTTAATTGTTTTTATTAAAGACAATAGAGTTGTTAGAATGTCTAGTTGTGAACTTAAATAGCTCCAAATTAAAGTCATGGTAGCATAATTTTTGAACAAACAATGTGCTTGACCATATTGAATTTGACTTCTACTGATAATTCAATAGTTGAGATTAAATTTATCTCATGGAATTTTGAAGCAAAAATAAACCATCAATAGAATTGAAATTTGAGCCTCTAATTAACATTTGAGTAAGACTTACACTATTGATATAGTTGAAATTTTATCAAAAAAATTTAATGCATTGAAAATGTAATACAATATAAATTAAGTCTTTTTCATATAGTTGAAATGTTATCACAAGAATTTAATGCATTGAAAATGTAGTAAAATTTAAATAATAATAATTTCATTTATGCATTGACTATTCCCAACAAGAATCAATAAAAAAAATAGATAAATGAAAATTTCAAAATTATCAAATTAAAAAAATATAATGAAAATTTTATAAGATTGTTGCTCTATTTTTTTAATTATATATGATGATTGGCTAAATCGGTAAAAGGAAATGCATCCAACTAAAAAATATTAACTTGTAAAATTATCTATGCTATCTATAATTATCTTTATAAATTTGTATTTTTATTTTTAATGTGCGTGTGATATAGTGGCTAGTTTAAGCTACTATAGTTAATAATATTAGAAGATTTGAATGGTTTATCCTAAATATATCATTTTTTGAAAGAGTAATTTTGATGGGTTTTGGTATAATTTTTTTTTGTTTTAAATAATTGCTAATGTAAGAAATAAAATAAAATAAAATTTAATATTATACGAATGATAAGAAAATAGAATTTGATTGATTAAAATTTTAACTCCAAATATTAAAGAAATTGTAGGATAAAAGTATAATTTATCCTTTTCTTTGATCGAGGTCCCCTCTTCCTTATCTCCTTCTTCCATAATTTTTTGAATGATTTGTAGCCTAGATAATATAATTTTTTTTTGTTGAAAAATATTTCCAAATGAAATTTTGTTCCATCTCTTGACCTTCTCCTTAACCCATTTTAGCTTTTGAACTAGACGGAACATAGGAGTCCCTAAGAAATGGTTGATTCCAACACCTTTGGATCAGGTATTTGAAATCAGGGTGTGAAGCCCACATTATTTCATATATTAAGGATAAAGGCCCTTTAGCCACAGTTTCTCCCCCCTTTTGTCAATTGTTTCTATTGTAGTAACATTTTTTTTAGCATGTTTTGTTACATTAATAGACTTCAATATTAATAAGAAAATGGATTTAATAGTTACCTCTACTTCTTAGTTTATTATTACTACTATAGTAGTGTCTTGTTAGGTATTCCAAAACTACTTAATGTAAGGAAGGAATAGTTCATTTAAGTATTTAACATTGTACCTTTTAGTTCATTATTTTGGTAGTTGTAATAGTTTTTTTTATTATTGATATAGTTTTTTCTGATTTATTTCAAACTTGAATATAAATAGTATAAGCCTTACAAGTTGTTTTACATTATTGAAGGTTAGTTAACAATTTAGGTGATTAGCATTGAAGTGTAATGTGAAGGAAAATTATGGGCATTCAATTTATTACATGGTCAATGTATACAATAGATGCTTTGCAAATTATTTCATATTTTTGTAAATTTTATTTTAATTGGGTATCAAGGTAAAAAAATACATTTAAGTCACATTTTCAGCCAGAAAAATAGTTTCTAGTGAAAAAAATTCTCCCTAAATATTTTCCGCAAAATCATATGGCACCTATGTGGCACATGTAGTTTTGGGTGAAACCCTTTCACCCGCAACCATCAAATAGATTTATTTTCCATTAGAAAAAAAATGAGGCTTGATTTATATGTAACTTTTCAAGTGAAACACTTTTTGTTGAGAGGGTTTTGATCCAAACACTTTCACCCAAAACTATATATGTGGTCAACTACTTAATTCCTCTTTTGGAGAAAATTTACAAAAAAATTAACTTCAATTCTAAATTTCTCCAACTAGGGGTACTTTCATTGAATTATAAAAATGCCTTTTTGTAGAGCTAAGAGTCTAAAATTTACTATTTTTTTTTATATTTTAATAATTTTTATTATGATTTTTTCAAAATTTATTGTAAGTGGGTTTTTATAATAAAAATGAGATTGATTAGAAATTTAAAAAATATTAAAACATATTTAAAAATATATGTTGCACTATAGGAGAGAATTCTCTCCAAGAGTGTATAATTTTTTTGAAACATTAAACATTTAGACAAAAGTTGACATCTCATTAAAACTATGATTTTTTAATTAATTTTGACTTTAAAAATTATTAAAAATTAAATATTCATCAAAATATTATTTAATTTTCTATGCACTAGATGTATTCAATAATATTTCACCTAATTTATTCCTTAATAATTTTATAGTGGCTTCTTTGTGGACATTGATTAAAACAAAGCCTAATAGGAACAATCTAATTAGACATTTTTCTTTGCAAGTAATAACATCATAATAAGTACCCAAAATTTAGCATTTGCAGGTCTCTAAAAAATTTCATCAATAGCAAACCACATATCATAATCAATTAACAATTTTTCCATCTTGAAATTCCACATCTCAAAATTATTGCCAAAAAAATTATCTACCTATATTCCCCTAATATGCTTGTCATATTTACTTCCTACAATAATGATCACAAATTTTTCTTTTTGCACAAGTTCCCACTAAAAAATGATTAGCTCAAATAATTTTCTACCCAACAACTAGAATTAAAACTAGCTAGGATCTAATAATACTTTTAAGGAAGCATGGTGTTCAAAAATAGTTCTTAAACTAATCTCTGAGAGGAGTGTTATATAAATAAATTAAAATCTGATCTAAACTTATTAGAAAAAGTAGAGAAACACACATAAATCAACAATAAGTAATAAACCATAACACAATGATTTATGTGGGGTAAAAATTTCAAGAGAAAAACCCCACACTCAAAAACTTAAATAATGTATTATCAAATCTCAAGAATACAATATGCTTGTAATGCAAGTCTTCACAAAAGTAATACACCAAAAAATCAAGCAAGAGTAATAATGATAGCATTCTAGCAACACTTGTGTGCATATAAGGTTTCAACATACAAACTACTATCCCAAAACCTTAATATATAGATAAATACAATACAAGATACCACAAATGGTATTGTAAACTAAGTGTTAATACCATACACCAAAACTAGATGCCAAAATGGCTATATAGACCCAAAAATAGCTCATAAAAATGAAAACAAAAATTCTCACATCCATGTGGAACCTCCAAGAATAGTATATAACTCCCACCTTATAATAAATCTATCATAATTCATCATAACATATAATTTATCACATTCAAAGTAACCTCCCCTATTTTTAACTCTTACAATTGTTATAGAATCTATCATAAGATCTTTAAAAATAGGCCCTCCATAATATACCATTAAGTGGGCATATTTTGATAACTAATAATTCATTTTTCAATGCACCTACATTTAGCAAGTTCCAATTCAAAATTTCACACCATGTTTTGATGCAGCACAATTATTTAATTATAAACAATATCAAATAGTTACAAGAAAAGTTCATATAATAAATAAATAAATATAGGAAATTTCCAAGGCTGAGATATCTAATTTCCCAACAAGACATGAAAAAATGAGACAATTAAATATTTCTAGCTTATAGTTTTCAATTAAAAAACTGATGTGTCTAACTTCCAAACATGGTGTCTATTAAAACATACACATTTTCAAGAAACTGCAAAAATGTATAATCTTTCTACTCGTGGATTTCTCCTACTTAGAGAAATGAGAACTTATGTTACCAAGTGGGTAGTTGTATTCTCAATGCACCAACCAAAAATGACAATGTAGGATTTTTTTGTGCACTATGTTTAGGCTATTAATTGATATAATCTCTTGATCCTTAAATAAATTATCTCAACCAAACCAAAATAGAAGTGAAACCAAAAGGTTGTAGTTCAATTGGTTGAGCACAATTAGTGAGGATGATGGTATGTTTCTTGATTATGCCATCCACCAAGGTTCAAACCCTCAAATGTATAATATAAGGCATAAGGTCAGGATCATGCTTTTGAGAGCATAATACTTGATTGATTTATTCAAACATCATGAAGATGCATTTATACAAAGGAAATAGGAGAGTGATAGATGAAGGGAAGTGGTTTAACTGTTAACTGAAATAGTTAGCTAACCTACCAAACGGTTAACCTTTCCTAACGCTACTAGTTGCTTACAATGTAATATATGTGACTATGCTAATATTCACTATCATTCCCCCCCTTATTACGTTGTTCCTAAAAATATATCCCCTAAAAAATCTTACACTTTTCCAAGGGACTGCCCCCCACCCCCCTTAAGGCTTACATAACAAAAATTGTTGAATATGTACAAAATGTATATACATCTTTGTGAAGATCTTCCTTGAAGAAATAAATCCTGAATCAGGTGGAGCTCCATCAAGCTATCTCTTAACCCTCATAAAGGTGTAGCCCCTAGCCGAATTCCTAAGTTCTTCCTCCCACGAACTCCCGAATCACAGATTCCTCAAATTATTCGACAACAATCCATATTGAGCTCTCCAAACACATGGCTCCATCAAGTTGCATGATGACCCTCATAAGGGTATCATTTGGATCATAGCCTCGAGTGCTCACTGGACAACCATCCATATTGAGCTCTACACCAAACCCCTTACCTGTCTCCAAAAATCAAATTTCACAATATATGTATTTTTCAAATCTGTCAGCAACAACAAGGAAAAGCAAAAAATAAAAACCAAAAACGCTTCTCATGCAAAGCATCATCTCAAAGCAAGAAGCTTACTTGAGATGATGCAAATTCCTCCATCCTCTAGTACCACCAGCCTCCAATATGATCTTGTTACACTTTATCCATTTAATATCATAGACGAGTCTTTGGAGGCCTCATCAGGAATAGCAAAGATGGCCCCGAAAGTCCAAGCATAACTATTTGAAGATCCATTAGAAACATTGATAAACACATTTACAAGAGGTTGAGCAATTGTAAATTAATGTTTTGAATTACACTTTCCCAAGAATTGGTAGTAAGAAGATAGATTACTTGATTGGAAAAACTCAAGGAACATATATCAACTGCTTGACGTCTTACAATGCCCATAAAAATAATTGAAGTTGTATCTTCTCTTGCAAGAAAACTTACTTCCAAGTTACACCTAATAAATAATGAATGCAAATGACTATGTAACCATTTATATATCCACTCCACTTCAATGGTAAAATCAACATGACCAGGTGTGAATGTTATCAATATGTGCCCAATCGACTGCTCCAACAAGTAAAGATTCTCTAGATTCTTGGTGTATCTCATTGAATCATAAATGTAAAGGGCATCGAAGGCATGACTAAAACAATCTTTAGCATCAAAATGAAACTATGAACTTACATGCTACATAGATCCAACAACCTTATTGTCATAGCTTGATCCTGTCTTAAGCAATCGTCATACTCCCATCAAACATGTCTGTTGGCTATAGATCGCTGAGGGCAGTTAGCAAATTCCTTAACTATCAATAAAACTAACTCTTCACTCTCCCAAATTCATATATTTTCTAGCTAGTAAAGATGTACATAAATCCGCTATGGTCAAAGGTCGATAACATATGCTGTCTAGAATGAGATTATTGTCACTGACTTCCCAATGGTTATCCGCAACTTTAAAGTGCCACAACAAACAACAATGAGATTAAATAATACCTTGCAACCTGTCTTCCATGACACAAAACCAAATGGTTGATATGAATTTGGCTTATGATAAACGTCCAATGTTAATCGGCTTCCTCAACTCTGCTATCCCACACGGCTTATACTACCGAGCAGCTTGTATCCAAGCTTGATGATTCTCAAAATCTACGATTCATAGCTCTGGTAATATAAATGAACAATCCCAATATCAATATTAAAAACCGTTCAAGATTGGATAATAATCACTCCTCCTTGCCAAGACCGCTATGACAGTGACAAACCCATCTCTTCAACCATTGCAGACCCAAACACATCTCTTCAACCAGATTACTGTTTACACCATCCCTCCAGGTTCTTCCACGCGCGCTCTGACACCAAATGAGAGCATAAAACTTGATTGATTTATTCAAACACCATGGATATGCATTTATACAAAGGACAGAGGAGAGTGATAGATGAAGGGAAGCGGTTTAACTGTTAACTGAAATAGTTAGTTAACCTACTGAATAGTTAACCTTTTCTGATGCTATTAGCTGCTTACAATGTACTATGTTAATATTCGCTAATAATTTTGAGTGACTTTGATAGAATGGATACCCCTTAATCTTTGGCTCTCTATAAAAAATCTATCAACATAGACTCGTATTCTTCTATCAAATAAAAAAATAAAATCGTTGATAATATAAAATCTTCTAATGAAAATATACTTTAAAACATACTGGGGAATTCCTCTTTTCCTATTACATGATACAAACAAATGTGTAAAACTTGTCAGTGCTATTTCAAACTATGTTTAACAATCCCCATGACTTTGGCGTAAAAGATTGTCAAAGGAAATTCTTGCTTTTTCCTTCTTTGGGTGTTAAGACGATTGGACACTTATGTAATTATGATATCTAAAAAATCAAGTATTCATTGCTCCATATCTATGCAATTTGCTCCATAATTGACTACATTTATGGAACTTCACTTATCTATAATTCCACCATATGTACTCATACACGAGCATGCACAACATGGTTCCCAATGCAGTAGTAAGCCTTGTTTATAAGAGATAATTTTCCTATTATCAAGCTTTTATTTCTCTTTGTAATTGGAAGTGCCTATAGTGTTTTGGTAAACTTCAACTCCCACTCTCAACACATCCATTGTGATCTCGCTTAACTAAGTTATGGGATTAATTTGTGTTGGTGTAATTAAATATTTAATTACACTTTATTAAGTTAACTTACATGTCCTAATTAAGTTTTACCTTTAGGGTTTTGCATATTGCTTTATAAAAGCAAGTTATCTCATGTAATTCTTCATTCCCAATAATATTATTTGCACATCGTTATGCAAATTGCCCTTGCATCTTTGTTTTTTCTCCTTGTAGAAGGCTAATCCAGGTTTTCCAGGAGATCTTGGTTTTATGGAGTTTATTGGAAACTCTAACATGGTATCAAAGCACTAATCTGCAAGCCCCTTCTTAGATCCGAGAGAAATTCAATCAAAGAGTTTTTTTTGGGGGTCCTCAAGGGATCAACCTTGAGCAAATTTTCAGTGTTTTTTGGATAAAAACTGGCCAATATCATTTTCTTTGTGTATTTTTAAGAAAAATAATTTTTGGGTTTTGTTTAAAATCACGAAATACCATCTGGGTATCTACTAGATTTTGTAGATAGTGAGCAGAACTTGCAGAAATGGCTATCAAAATTGCGGCTATTTTTCTTACAAGTGAAATTTTTGACTTTTACCAAATCACATGTTCTACTTTTTGGATTCAAAAATGCTTTCCGAGTTTTATTAGTAGCACCAAAATATTACCTAGGTATCCATTAGGTTTTGCATGCAACAAGTAATTATTTTAGAAATCAAATCAGAAGGGCCGTGTCTAGATTGTTGGTTGGCAAAATTTACCATTTTTTAAAAAATTCATAACTTGAGCATATGATATCCGTTTTTCAAAAAAAATATATCATCATAAAGTTGATTTCATCCTCTACGTAGATTTGAGGTCAACTTTTTTTATGGAGGCAGATGCAAACATTAATCCTTGCATGCAATCTTTCCTTTTTGCATGCTTTATATTTGCATTTTCTCTTTGATTTTTGCATGTTTTGTATGTTCTCCTTTTACAATCTTGGGATATTGTAATAAATGAATTTCAATAAAGTTCCATCATGGGGGCTTCTTGCATAATAATTTGATTAGAGTGTAGTCGCATGACATGCACTTTGATCCCAACTTCATATTGATGACAACTCACATGACTTGTATATGGATTATGTAGTTTCTTTTGGCCACATTCTTGCTCATAACTTGACACATTTTGGTTTGCATCAGTTCATGTCTTAGATTGAAAGCCTGTGGTTAATGATCCTGAATCACATTAGATTCTCATTGGGTCACATATCATTTTGAGGGCCATTCATTTTATGGTTAATGTTCTAGAATCTTCATGGTACTTGCTCGTGTGGATTAGTTTTAGTCATAGTTCGACATCAATGTTGAGATACACATAGCTTCCAGATTCTTTCATCATATCTTTCCCTCTTATGGAAGGCATTTCTTATGTATCTATGTGATGAATGGTGTACTTGGGGGATCTCATGGATCGATTGATTGCATCCTATTTTGGGGAGGAGTTTTGTCCCACTCGGTTTTCTCCTTTTCCCCGTTTATTTGTTTTGTTTTGTATTACATATGTACATGGGTACCTAGCATGGCCTTGTAGCCAGGACCCATTCATGCTTTCATGGACCCATCCCGACATTATTTGCATGTTTTTTTATTCTCCCTAAGTTGCACTTAAGGGGGGCTTTTGTGTAATTAAATATCTAATTACACTTTATTACTAGTTTACTTAGGTCCTAATTAGGTTTTACTTTTAGGGTTTTGTATGTTGCTTTATAAAAGCAATTTATCTAATGTAAATATATATTCTCAATAATATTATTTGCACATCTTTTGCAAATTTCTCCTGCATCTTTGTTTTTTCTCCTTATAGAAGGATAATCCAAGTTTTGTAGGTGATCTTGGTTTAATGGAGTTTATTGGAAAATCTAACAATTTGGACATTGATGTGTGGGTTGTGGTGTCATAATAACCACTATCTATTTGTGCTTAGAGAGGTCAGTGTTAATTCTATACCTGTCAACTTTGATGGCAGCCAACACACCAAAAATAGGCTTAGAAGTAAGCTAAATGATACAACCCTCATGCTAAGGACAAGATTTGAAACATCGAGGTTCAAATCCCACAACCACCCACTTTTGGGTTGAATGTTTATAAAGAGTAAAAGGAGAATTCTCTGCTCGGAGTTGTGGGATTTATTTATGTTGCTCTTTTCACTAGTTATTGGGGGTGGAAACTATATAAGATCCAACATGACAACGATGATGATGACAATAAAAATTAGTGCATGATTTAATTTCCTTGCAACTTAGTTTTTGATTGAGGAAAAAATGGGTTTTACAGGGACCTGAAACCACAAAGTTCACAGACTAGAAAAAGATATAACATTAGAGAACCCAGAAATAGGACGGCCGCACACTAGAGAGCAACAAGAAAAAACAACAGCCACCAGCAAAACCAAGCAAAAGGATAGCAAAAAATCGACAACAACAAAAAACATAGCCTGACCTAACCCATAGACTTTAAAGTCTCAACCACTTCCGCTTCTAGGTTGTCCAAATCCTGAGCCACCATCTTTAGGTCTTGGGTCTCTAGAGGCATCGTGTCTAGTCTTTTCTTCATGTTGGCTTTGGTTCTCTTTGAAGGGTCTAAGTCCTCCGCCTTGTTTTTGTTCTTCTCAACATCCAAATCCACAATCAAAATACCCTACTGGGTGTTATCCATTTTTTCAACCAAAGCTCTTAAGATTGTGGAGTTGTTTTTAACGAATATGTGGTTATGTTCTATAGTAGCTTTCAAGGTTTCCCTGATGTTTTCAACCTCTTTTTCTAGGTTCTCGCCATCCTTCTTTAGATTTTTAGTGAAGTCAACCTCTTTCTAGAGTTAATCAACCATATCCATCTTCTCACCCATTGTCCATAAGTCCCCAACCAAATTCTATTCAGCCACTTTAGCTTCCCTTTCCGGTTTAAAAACAGTCATCAGGATTCAAGTCTGCAGGAGAAATAGGTCTTTTTTCTCTGTCAGTGGAGTGGAAAGAGGCAAAGGAAAACTCCTTTCCAGAAGGTTTAGCATTGTCTTCATCTGGAGAGTCCTCCGAATAGGCCTCCAGTTTTTCCACAGGGGGCTCATCCCTCATCTTGTCCTTCTCCAGAGATGCTTCGAGAGGAGTTAACTGAGGACCAGCATTTTTATTTGAGGGCTTAGCAGAAGGAGCATTCTTGCTATTTTTGCTAGGAGGGGGAGTAACCTCATCAACCCAATTCAGGTCCAAACCCTTAATATCCTCAGGTGAGCTAGACTCAGTGTCATAACCCTCTGAGGCCGAGGCCGTGATAGGATTAGAAACAACTGGCATATTTTTGAAGTGCTCATTAATGAGCCAAATAAGGCCAGCATGCAGGACTGGGTTCTTATTACGATTTCTTCTAAACTCCTCAATACTATTGTTCAAAGAACACAAAAGGTAGTAGGGGAAAGAAACCCTAACCTTATATCTAAAGTGGTTGAGTAAAACAAAGTGGTACCCGTAGACTCTGCTGAATCTCCCATCTAGCGTTATATATTCCATTAGAACTCTGAGCACCTCCCTCCGAATTTTCTTGATCCTACCGGATTTGAAGTAGCTATTGGAGACTTTAACCAATCTCTTTTTCTCCTCCTCCGTTTTCGAAAAGCTGATAACAACTTTGTTCGAGTATTTCCTGTCACGATAAAATTTCACACCATCAGTAGAGAGACCAGTGACTTCTCCAATGAGCGCCTCATCCACCAACACCTTCCTCCCAAAGAGAATTATCTCCCCTTTATTCCAATGTTTAGCGAAATAATTTGTAGCCTTGGGGTCTGGACCATGAAGTCTTTCAATGAAAGGTTGAAGCCCTCCCTTCTCAATTTTCTTCCAGGCCTTGGAATTATTTTTATTCTTTATACAAGCAGTCGACTCAACTCTTTTCTTGCTTCGTCCCATTGTCGTAAAAATCTTGTTCTGGTAGATTTCCTTGCAACTTAGTTAATAGTTGGTGTTGTTTTTATTTAATGGTCAATGGATTTGCACATAATTTAGTTTGGGTAAATAATGGTTTTACACTTTTATAATTTAATTTTTTAATTTTACTAGAATAATTAATTAATTTGAAATCAATTAAAAATAATAATTTATTTTATTTTATATAATAAAATATATATTTATAAGATTTAAGAAGTTTTTAAAGAATATTATTTTATAGTTAAATAATTTATTTTAAGTTTGAGCTAAATTATTTATATATTGTGATCAACTATCATGTTTTATAGTGAGAATCACTCTTAACATAAAGTACTAACACATTAATAAATAATTGAATTACATAGATATTTGTATCTCTATTATTTAAGTAGATTATAATGTAATAAGTAGGTTTATATATAAATTAGAAGCTAATTTTAAGTCAAGTTATTAAGATAAGTAGAACCAAACTATCAAAATCATTCAAAAAGTCAAACTTAATCCAATAGTACCTCCAAATATTTTAAATCTTGATAAATAACTAATTAAGAAATTTACTGTTATCATCACAATTTCTTTGGAACTTAAGAATTATGTGTAGAATGCTAGGTGTGAGTACAAAGTAAAAAAATATCTAGTTAGGTAGGGAAATGAATATCTAGTTGGGAAGCATTATTTCTAATAGAATTCAAAATATAGCAAAGTTTATCCTAATCGATATTTTTCATAGGAGGTTTTTTAATGTCAAAGCTTTTGCGATTTGGCTTCTCCTATAGTGTATGAGATGAATTACTCCTCTACAATATAGTCCTCTCTAGCATACCAAATTCATCATCATTAATGGAGGTGGTGTTGAAAATATTTGGCACAGTAGCAATGGACATTGAGACCCCCTAGATACAAGCCACTTTAATTGGCCATCCTTGCATACTTAGACATACTTTTGATATAAGAATTCATATCTTGATAAGGTATAGAATTGTGGATAAATATTTTATTCTTCTATACAGTGATCTAATGTGTGGATTTTATGTTGTGATTGAAGAGCTACAAGTGGTTGAGGAGATTAAGAGAGAGCTTTTGAGAAGTGAGGTTTATGTTGCCAAAGTGTAGAAATAGAAAGGGCTATGAAATTTATAATTGGAAATTTAAGTATGAGGAAGCATCTATTTATCATTGTAGGGTTTTAGTATCACATGTTCTAAGAGAATATTTGTGTCATAATTATAGGTTCTTAATTGAGTGGCCATAATATATTATTTTTATCTATAATACACATGTAATTGCTTTTCTCAAATGAAAATTGAACCAAATTTTTCCTTTGTATACTATAATTTCAAAGGGCTTAAACTACCCTTAATGGTGCACAATGAGTGTCTCAATTGTTTATCATTTCATGGAATGCAATTTGATTTTTACATATATATATCTCAATAATTTCTTTTCTATTCCATTTGTTGGATGTTATAGATTTTTTAATAAGAAATAGAGTGGAATTTGCACATACCTAAAATCATTTTCTTCCATTATGGTCCTAATTAAGAAGGAAAAAAGATAATCTCAAATTATCCTTTTAGATTATGAGGATTGATTTAGATGAACAATTTAATTGATTAAGTTGTATATTTGGAGAAATTTCAAGGAGTTAAAAGCGAATTTTCCCATCTCTTCAATCACCAATACATGTTTCCAAGTAACATTGAGAGCATGATGGGATAGTTATTTGCCTATAGTCATTATGGGAAATATGCCCCTTCACATATACTCAGGATCTTGTTAAAATTAATGGATTCACTCGAAATAGTAGGATAAATTGATAATTTGTTTCATGCTTATCTTTAAGGTAAGTATCGTGTTGAGGCCCATTTGGATAGGGAAACCAAGCCTCTTTGGAAATGGTAGCATTTTGAATATTTATGATTTATAATTATAAACTAATAAGTCCAATTAGATTTTTAAAAATTGTTAATAATAATCATACACATATTCTAAACCACTTTTTTCTTGGGTGAGATCTTAAATTTTTTATAGGTAAACATTTTTCAAGAAATCTATAAGTCCTTAGAGATGCATAACTACATCATGTCACAAAACTTGAATGATGAGGTACAGCCACCTAATGCCAATGGTTAATCCATCAAAGCATAGTGCATTGACATTGTCGTTATGTATATTTTCCAGATTTAGTCTCTTTCCAAGCTATATGGGTTGATTACCTATATCCTCCTTAGTGCTAATATTTTAAACCAAAACTTAGAATTTTTTGCATTGCCCTCTTAGGTTTGGAAATATTTTTAATCATTCATATAAATATATACAAAAGTATAAATTACAAATACGTTAGATAAAAATGAGAAAAATATGAAATCAATATATTTTTTTATAAATTTTTAAATAGTTTTAACACATATTTGAATTCTTTAAAATGGTTGAATGAAATTGATTGTCTCAATCTTCATTTTTACATTATTTTTTCAAGCTCAAAGACAAAAACTGACTTAATACTTCTCTTAACAATTACTATTCATGAAAAATAAAATTTCAAAAATAACATGATACCTTAACTAGAATTATTATTTCTAAATATTTTTAAAGAAAATTATGCTAAAATGTATGCTGACCATTTACTTTGTTCTCAAATGTGCTCTTTTTAGATACCCTTTTTAACTTGCATCATTCTATGCAACTACTTACTACATTTTATTAATTTTCATATCAAAAATATTTAAGATATCAAATATCAGTTTGAATGTTGTTTGCTTGCAAATGAAAACCATGATACTACTTTAATCGTATTATTTAATACTATACCTCATTGTATGAACGCATCACTACTTTAAAAAGAAAGGAGTATTATTAGGTTCCTATTAATAGTCCAATACTTTTCATTCAATTGGATGATACTAAAGTGCACAGGAAACATATTTTTGGAGTGTGACTTGCAATGAAAGAACAGATAAAGATAAGAGTTTGTACCAAAATATTGGCTGACGGTGGTGTGTGGGACAAAATTCCAAGTGAAGATCTACTTCACCCCAGTCTTTGTAGTGGTGAGGCCACAAATATTCCCAAATCCAAATTTCCACCGTCCTCCGCACGCTAGTTTGACGCGTTCTGCTTCACTCAATCTAATCAACTCTGTCTATTGGAACGAAATGGAAATTTTTCTTCCCGTATTAAAAAAGTAGTAGACTTCGACTCACTCTCTCTCTCCACTGAATCTATCAATTCAAGTAATTACCGACACAAGAATCGAACTTCCACAAACTTCTTAATGGTTTACTTGTGCAGTTGTGAGACCACAAATACTTCCATGTCCAACTTGCACGGTAGTTTCACATATTCTGCTTTATTCATTTCTTATCATCTCTGTTTATTCCATGGAAACGCAGTAAACATGATGGTGTGGTTTTGTCGTGATGTATAAAGAAAAGAGATTGTCTGGAACAATGACACTTGGGTCTCCAACTCCATGCCCAAATTCGCGCTGAAAACTGAAATCTTCCACTTATGTGGAGACTCACAATCCTCCTCTAAACTTTGCACATACTTCCATTTACATGCTGAAAACTGAAATCTTCCACTTATGTGTAGACTCACAATCCTCCTCTAAACTTTGCACATACTTCCATTTACATATAGACTCATAATCTTATCATCAACATTTTGGATCATATTATATGATTAAGAAGAGATAGTTAAAAAGAGAGAAATTTATGATATTGAAGTGCACAAGGAATAAATTTTTGAAAGAGTAATTTTAGAAATGATTTGTAGTGAAAGAATATATGAAGATGAATTCAAGATATTGGTCAATAATGAGGTGTGGGACATTATTCTAAACATTATTCTAAATAAATATGCATGTCAATTGGTGGGAAAATACACTCTTTCAAAAATATGTTTGTTGTGTACTTCAATATAATAAGTTTCTATCTTGTTTGATTATCTTATCTTGATAGTGAATTGTGAAGTATGATTCGAAACATTGTAGATAAAAAAAATTACATAATCAAATCTAGAAATTTTGCCAAGCTACCTTAATGTTTGCCCACATTTTGTAAAAGGTAAACAAAAAGATTGAGACATTTGAGAACATTGATTGAGTGTTTTTAATCAACCATGATTTGCATGGATAATATGCGTATGCTTTTAATAAAGAAGTCTTTAAGAAAAAAATTATTCCTTTCTTATGCTCATCTATTAACACTCTTATCATGAGAAACTTTCTAAATTTATAATTATAGTTTGTCTGATCATATGGTCTTAACATAAGATTTCTTAAGAAATTTAAAAATAAAATAATTATATAATTATATAATTTTTTAAATACAACTTAATTTTTTTTAAAAAAATTATAATTATATAATTATATATTTTTAAAATGCAACTTAATTAATATATTAAAATCAACATATTAATATTCTAATAAATTGAATGTCTTATAAATGATTAATTTTATAGCTACCAATTCATATTTTAGTTAATATGTAATGTTTTTTCTATTTAAATAATGTCTTCAATTAGCAATTATTAATTAATTTTTAAATCAAAAGATAGAAAGAAATATTAATGGGTAGTGAAAGGTATTTCTAATTTATTAGAGTTTTTTTTTTCTTGGTGAGAGGAATTTTTAACCTAGTCCACTCTAGGTAAGACCACGAATAGGGGACCTCATTTTCGACATGAACACACAACATCAAGATAAATCATCTAGACTTGCAAGCACAACAACCCAATAGGGGCAAAGAGGGTGAGAGCCCATGATTATACTAGCCTAGTCGAGGTCTGGAGCATAATCTGGAGCACAATGTCACTTGGCATGAATACCAACAACATCAATGCTAAGTTTCAAACCCACAAACACATTGGACTAGTGAGGGAACAAGGCTCATGATCACAATAGTGCAATGGTGGTTTGAACCTTTGCGACCACAACATCGCCACTTAACCATCACAATATGGGATGAACCCTAATTCACTAGAGATATTTTAACTAATATCTTATTGCATATTTTTCTTAAACATTGCTCACAAGTTGCAATTTTGTCTACTTTAACCTAAACTTGTCTACACTCTATTTAAATTATATATTTATCAAAAGAGGTGGAATGGAATTGAAAAATTTGAAGAAATTGCTTCAAGAAAAGTCAATTCTCATATCAACAAAATAATTCACTTAAAAAAATTTACAATCAATTGATGACAATTACTAATAAACAACCAACAAAATAAAAATTAATATCATGAAAATTTTCCATCAATTACAAGCAATCTTGTAACCTAAAACTCGAAAAAAACAATATTAATCAAATTATCATAACTATAGTATATGACCTCACTAAATATAAAAGAAATGAGTGAGTAGTAGAAGGGTTTTTATTAATTATATTTTTATTTATTCCTTTTATGAGCTTTAAATTGAATGAAATTTCCATACTAAAACTCTCACATTCAATCAAAATCTTCACTACTTTTTGCACTACTTCCATTTCACTCTAATTTTCCATAATTCCTCAATCTTGTTGTGAATCAACAGTTAATATAATAGAATTTGGTCTTCTAAATAGAAGACAATTTAATTATATTTCTTACTAAACAACTCATAAGAATTCACTTTAAACTTGTATGTCTACCAATTTAACTAAATTTGAAATTAAAAACTTAAGTATAATTTTTTTTATCAATCAATTTTTTTTATAAAATTTTCTATTGAATGTAGTTCTTGGTGCTCATGTTGTTTTTATGTTATTTTATTTTATTTTAGTTAAAAACTAGCATAGATATCTTAAATACATCTATCTAAAAGACTCTAAGAGATATCAGTCTCAAGGTGCCTATATTTAAATTGTTTTTGAGAATAGATTGGTGCCTCAAGACTAATATCTCTTAATGCCTTTTAAATAGACGTATTTAAGATATCTATGCTAGTATAATATATTCATATATTTATAATATATAATATATTATTTAATCATCTTAATAAAACAATAAGTTTCTTTGAAAAAATATTCAAAAAAATATAAATTAAATAAATATTATAAATATGAACAATTTTATTATACACTAATTTCATAAAAAAATTATATCACAAAATTAATACAAATTAATTGATAAATCTTATTTATTTATAATTAATAATTTATAATTTGATTCTCTTAAAATATGTAAACCCTTTTCTAACAAATAATACTTTCATAATAAAATAGAAGTAAAATTTTATTTATGAATTACATATTAGAATTTACTTTTTTACCATTAATTTTTTTTTTTTAAATATTATTTTGAAAGTATTAAAATATGTTCTTAATAAACAAAATGAGTGTATTTAAAAAATATGTAAATCATAGAAAATAAAAAATATATTTTTTAAGTATTAAATGCACAAACTTGTATTTTTTTTTGTTGATTATCACTTAATTTCTTCTTCAAATAATTGTTGCACCTTCTCCTTCGTAACTTTTTTTGTCAATTCACAATTATTTTTTCCTTTCTTCTTCCTCTCTCCATTTATATAAATATTTTTGGTTGGTGTCGATTCCTGTGTCTTTTAATTTATATTTGCCGGCTATATATTGTTTATTATATCTTTTCATTGTTATTAATTTAATACATTTCAATATTTAATATATTTTAGTTTGTTTTTGTGTTTTTTGTTAACACACTCACATTCCACTCCATGCTACCACTGTAAGTTATGCCTCTTGACATAATAATTATTGAATGAAGTAATTATAAAGATAAATAGTATCTTATAAACTCTTGAAATTTTAAATAAGCCCAAAATATTTTACAGTACATTGAATGCTTTTATAATTGAAATAGGATCCACCATTTTAAACTTTGGATAATATATTTTCATTATAACTATAGTGCAATACAAGTAAATATATATGAAAAGATAATTGTACCCGAGGAGAGAAAATTGATACAATTTAGACTTGTTGTGCTTGTTACAGTTGCAACCAAAAGGAGAAACCTAAATCTATATGCATAGAAGTCTAGCACACATTTATTTTCTAGCATGGTTCCATAATTAGAATTTGTAAGACTAGGGTTGAGGTAGAAAAATGAAGTGTCTTCCTTGGTGAATGAGTGGTTAGATTACTTATTTGGATTTGATCTATTTGAAGGTAAGGTAACAATAAATAGACAAGTGGTTGAGGACTTCGCTAGATGGGAAGTGGAATTCATAGAGCTGGGTAGGTTTAAGCTTCTTAATTGATCTTGTAGAATTTTAATTTGTTCAAAGAAAATAACAAAAAATGATTCTTTAAAATGTTAAGTTGTTCAACAAAAAGACAAAGAGGAAGAGGATAAACCTCTCCCCATAGCTCTCTCAAAAGGTTTGGTCATAATATAGGAAACATCAAATAGAAAAAAAAGGAAGACTTGGGAAGATTTCAGTTGATACCAAATGGAAAAAAGGGAAGACTTGGGAAGCTTTCAGTTGATAACAAATGGAAACTTACCTTAGAAATGCCAATCAAATATCTATCTAGGGAACATGTAAAATTAGTAAATATTTTAGCAATTTATTTTGTAATGTGTCATTTTGAAATTAAAAAGGATACATGGAAGAGATTAGAACAACCATTTCTATAGAAAAAAATGTTATTAAATATGGAATATTAGATTAAATAGGAAGATAATCTAATAATTGATTAATCATTAATTAATTATTAGGTCCCTTTTACTTTATGTACTTAAGAAAAAAATATTATTAAATATAGATTGAGCTATTTTTAGGTCATGTCGTCTCATAGCATAGGATGAGAAAACTTTTCGTGATCTAACTTAATCCTCACCTAGGGTTTCATCTAAGTTGCTTTTTTATTTAATAATCTTTTATCATTTATTACAATTATCCAATCCAAGTTATTCAATCATTTCAATACAAAATCCATCTTTCTTTTCTAGATCAAATATCTTCTCAAAGTTGCATAGCACAATCATTCTTTTTCTCTCCATGAGATAGGTGTTTTGGTTGTAGGTGATTTCTAGAAGCTATGGGTTTCACTATCAACTCTAACATGAAAATACCTATTATCAAATATGGTGTTATTTTGATGAGGATTTTTATGAATTTTTATTATTTTGTGTTTTCTATAAGAACAACTGCACAAGAAAATCTGTTCAAGTACAAATAACATTATACTAAAAATATGTACACAAGATTTTTTGGAACATGCAAAACATTAAGATTTCAATGGTCAAATTTGATGAAAATAAAATTATTTGAGATAGTATTAATACACATTTAGTACTTATAGAATGAGCACTCCAAAGTACATAAGGAACATACCCATGTTTTTTGATGGAATTGAAAAGTGAATGGAGCATGATTAGTTATGATTTAAGTTCAATATTTTATTTATTAGGTTTATTTTTCAGGTGTTAGCCCTGTATTTGGTTTACTCAATTTTAAAATTTTGTGTCAAAAATGGGAATGGTCATCAAGTTGATCTTGTAGTGATAATATAGTTGGTGCAATTGTATTTAAAGCACCTCAAGAATCATTTTTTTATCAAATTGGAGGCATTTATTTACTTGTGTTGTCACAAAATTCAATGTTGCACATTTCTCTATGCAATTTAACCCTGACAAGATGAAACAGTTAAAACTCAAGATCTTTTCAAGTTGGAAGAAAATTGTCTTATTGGGTGGTTTTTGAATCCACAAAGAACACCGTGACAAATGTTTAGGGTAGAAAACCTTCCTATTTGGGAGATTTTGATTTTTTAAATTTCGAATAAACAATTTATAGAAACAATCAAACATAAATATTTAAATGATTGGAGTGAAAAGAACTAATGGGTTTTTCGGGGGGTTACCATACATCATCTGGTAAGTTTTCACACAAAAATATGCTTCCAATTATTAGTTACAAAAGTTATAATTTTCTACATTAATTGTTTTTAGGGTAGAAAACCTTCTTATTTGGGAGATTTTAATTTTTTTAATTTCGAATAAATAATTTATAGAAACAATCAAACATAAATATTTAAATGATTGGAGTGAAAATAACTAATGGCTGTTTTGGGGGGGTTATCATACATCATCTAGTAAGTTTTCACACAAAAAAATGCTTCCAATTATTAGTTACAAAAGTTATAATTTTCTACATTAATTGACTGGAGTTTGTAGTGCACTAGGAAAACTTTTTAATATGACCAATGATGCTAACGCAACACATCATTTGGTACCATGCAAATAGGGGGATTGGACCTCGTGACCACTTGTCTACAATAGGATGCTTTTAGCCAATTGAACTAGGCCCTCCACTCTCAACTAGAATCATTGTTATTGTAATGTTTATAAGAATTACAAAATTTTAATTTGAAATTCAAAGCTTTTAAAAAAAATCGAAATTTCTTATGACTTCCAAAATACACATGATTATGAAAAACAAAATGTTTGATGGAAAATTTTAGTGATTCTAAAACGAATGTAAAAATCCAAAAAGATTATCACAACCTTATCAGAACCCAAAGAGGTTTCCACAACCTTATCGGAGCCCCCACGTACTTTTCATAACCTCACGATGGAATGTTGTCTCTAACGCAGAAGTCTTTAAAATGGCCAATGATACTTTCATTTGGTATGAAAACTTGTTTCGATGACCAAAATGGGTTCTGGCAGCAAAAGATGGAAACGTATACAAGGTACACACCGCTTGGAATGCCATTGTCACAGGATATACATGTCGTAGGTTTGTTGAAAAATCCTTAGAAACTTTCAAACAATGCAAAAGGAAAATGTAGAAGCTAAATCCTAGTCTTGGCAGTTTATGACAGGTCATGAAAATCTATCAGAGGATAACGAAATAGACATTTCATCATATGCTTGAAGAGGCAAACTTATATATAAAAAACAAAAATATGAAAACACAGGTATGTAATCTCATAAAATAAAATGATTGCAAGGTATGAAAAAGATGGATTCAATGAGGGGGCGATAAAAGGTTTTGCAACCATCAGGTGTTCATGTCGAATTCCACGGTCTACACCTACGTCCTCCTAGTCTACACAAAAGGGAGAATTTTAAAACAAGGCACCTCCATGTATCAAATTCATAATGGAAATTTTTGTCAGACATTGCGATTGTGAATGCTATGGTAAAAACACACGGAGAGGTGGAGACAAAGATATGTACAAGAGGAACAAAAATTAGGAACAACATATGGATATCCATTTGAGCAAAATAGAAAAAATATTTTTGCCATAATCCGGTAGATTGATATGCAAAGTGTGAGAACATGGATAAGACTTGAATGGTGCACAAAATGAACTTTATCAAAATGGTTCAAGGAACTCTGAAACAAATTGCAATTAGTGAGTACAAAGTCAGACTCTTCAAAACATTTCCAGCTTCCCTTGTAATCTTGCCAAATTGGAAGCCATTCTTTTAATTTGAAACAACATAAATTTAACTTTCACTCTTCTTGAATGCTTGAGAACTAGCAGGGTAACACATGAAATAATAATCTATGGTTTCGACATGTTTATGATGGATCCCTAAATGGAAAGAATATCCTACCAAGTCATGCACTTGACTTATAAGATAATTCAATTATATCAATCAATTTGTTTCATGGTATTGCTACCAATTCATATGGCTCTAGGTATGTAGATGTAAGAATGTGTAGATTATAGAAAAAGTGGACCAAAAATAGGAATTGAACTCAAATTTGAGGAAGACAACATGCATAATAATTGAAAAGATCGGTTCCCTAGGTGATCATGGTCATTTTATTAGTCTAGAATATTTCTATAACAATTTTTTGTAAGCACTGCTTGGTTTCGTTGATATAACTGCAGTTTCCTCTCTATAAATTCCTTGGTTGTGCATTCAATATATCATCAAGCTTTAGATCATTTCATTCTAGTATTAGAGCGGTAATGTTCCTGGGAATCTAAGTGTGCAAATTGTTTGAAGGGAAATGGAGGAACAAACTACACAATAAACAACTAGAAGAAAGGCTGCCACAGGGCGTGAGACCGATCCAGATTCTTGAGAATCACAAAGAGGATAGACGAGGATTCTCATTTCACAGGACCATGGTGAGAGAACAAAAGGTGTGAGAATTTTTCATGCTGACAGGAGAAAAGATACGAGTGACTGCTTCAGCATTGGATGCACTTGGTTCGTTGGAGTGCGTAGAATACTTTTGCGCAAGTCCTAAAGTTGCACTACAAATTCTCTTCATTGTGCTTGTACAAAGGACTTTCCACACTTCTTTCCATTTCGATGAAAGCTATCGTAGAGGCCATGTTCCTATTGCTTCTTCTCTCCATCTTGACCGATTAATTGTTGTCGCTTCTTTTGTTTATAATGAAAAATTACTTCAATGAATTGCAAGCCGTCGATGATGATGATGCAGTTTCAGTCGTTGTTGTTGTATGAAGGAACAAGAAAGTTGTGAGAATTGAAGGATTTTGTCCTATGACTCTTCTGTGTATCGTGCCTATGTGTACCTAAATTTTAGTTTCCATAAGAAGAAATCAGTTTATTGGAGGAAAATATTGTTGGTTGGATTTGAAGCTTGTGTGAGAAAGCCTAGTGGATGTTGATTGTGCCAAGTGATGCTAGCAGTACTGTGAGCAACCATGAAGATGAGAAACAACTAAGAGGTCAAGATGAAGCCTCAGGGAGCACCAATATCTACTTTGCTCTACTAGAATGCTCTCCAAAACATCTACAATTTACAACTGGATGAATTTATTTGATAGGATACTAGAGTACTTCATATTTGATGTGTGATGCCAATTAAATAAGATCCATCGCAAGCTTGAGGAAGGCTATACGATGCAGATGATGAACAACATATAATAAAATGAACAACAAAGAAAATAGAAAATGAAACACAAAGCATGAAAGAAATAACTGAATGACACATTAGATAGATTAAAGAATACATATTTATAAGTACAGAAGAACTAACAACCTCCCTATAAAACAACTGATCATTTTGACAACTAATTGTAGTTGTTTGACAACACTGGATTGTAGTCAACAAACTAATCTTAACTATTCAATCTTTCTAGACACAGCTACACTATGCTATTGACACATATACAATTGTGCATAATTTAGTATTACTAATTCTAACACTCCCTCTTAAGGAATAACTAAGTTTTGATGGACTCGAACTAGCATATATCTATATATGATATAAACTTTAATTTTCCCAATGTCTTGGTGAATACATCAACCATGTTATTATTGGTGTTATAATATTGCAACTCTTTCTTGAGATTGAATCTTCTCTCTGACAAAATGATGTTAAGTTTCAATGTGCTTTGATCTTGAATGATAAACTAGATTATTTATCAACTTGATTGAACTTTGATTAGAGTTGGTCCTTCTTGATTTTGTCCCATATCTTCAAGAATCCACTTTAGCCAAATAGCTTCATAGGTAGCACTGCACAATGCTTTGTACTCAGCTTCAATAGATGATAAAGAAATAGCTAGTTTCTTCTTACTACTCCAAGAAACAACACTAGATCCTATGTTAAATGCATAACCTATTGTTGATTTTCGATCATCTGGATCACCTAGCCAATTAGATTTTGAATAACCTATCAACTCAACATTCAAATGGTTAGTATATTTGATGCCAAAATCTATGGTAACTTGTAGGTATCGAATGACTCTCTTTGCTGCTATCTAGTGAGGCTCAAGAGTCTTAGCCATGAATTGGCTAAGTATGTTGACTGAATATGCAATATCAAGCCTTGTAGTGGCCAAGTAGTTTAAAATTTCCATTGTATATCTATACAAAGTCCCATTGACTTCTATAGCCATCATTATCACTAAAAAACTTAAAATTTTATTCCAATGGAGTGACACTTGCTTTACAATCTTGCATATTAAACCTTTGAATCAATTTCTTTGCATACTTTCTTTGAGTGATCAAAGTCTTACCATCTTGTCTCCATACTTCAATTCCTAAACAATAATACATTTGACCAAGGTCCTTCATTTCAAATACCTATGATAATTTTTATTTTTTTCATCAATCAAATTTGTAGCACTTCCTATTATGATTAAGTCATCCACATATAATGAAATCAAAACAACATTCTCATATTCATCTTTCTTTATGTACAGATTTGGATCATTTTTACTATTGTCATACCCTTGTTGAAAGAAGAATTTATCAGTTTTCTCATACCATGACCTTGGTTCCTTTTTGAGACCATGCAATGCTTTCTTTAACTTTCATACCCATTGTTCTTTTTCTTTCTTTAGAAATTCTTTAGGTTGAACAAAAATATTTCTTCTTTTAAATCACCATTCAAAATTGTTGACTTAGCATCCATTTGATGTAACTCCCAATTAAACTTAGTAGCAAGTGAAATCATGAACCTAATAGTATTCATTTTAGCAACAAATACAAATGTATCCTCATAATTTATTCCTTCTTTTTTGTGAATATCCTTTTACAACCAAGTTGGCTTTGAATTGATCAATAGTACCATCAACTTTAAAATTAATTTTGAACAACCATCTAGAGCCTATAGGAGTTTTATTTGTAGGTAATTTAGTTAATTCCCAAGTGCCATTATCCATAATTGAATCATATTATTTTTGTATTGCATTCATCCTTTCTTTATGATTCTTATCAGATTCTTCATAATTATGAGGTTCATCTATACTCATTACTTGAGATATAAGATTATAGTCATTATACCTCATTGGCATCTTGGTTTGCCTCATTGATATTCTCAATGCATCATTGATGGATGAAGTAGCTTCACTTTGCCTTGTTTCATGTCCACTTTGATCATGAGTTTGTTGATCTTCAACATCTAAACTTTATATATCTTCTTCAAGTAGTTTCTATGAAGTAGTTATTTCTTCCTTTTCTTCCTCTTCAACATCATCTAAAAATTCATGAAATATTACATCTCTACTAGAAAAAAATTTATGAGTAGTAGGATTATACATTTTGTAGGTCTTATGATTTGTACAATAACCAATGAATATACATTTGATTGACTTAGCATCAAGTTTCCTCCTTTTTTTTTGGAATATGACAAAATTTATTACTTCCAAAAATTCTCAAATGACTAACAATAGGTTTAGTGCCTATAAAATCCTCATAAGGAGTTTTATTTGCTATATAATTGATTTGTATTCAGTTAAAAAGAAAAAACTATACTAACTTCTTTGACTGACAAATTATTAGGGAGATTGATGTAGGAGTATCCAAGTGCACGTGCAATCAACATCGACTAAAACTATTTTTGTTCATCGTGGCAAAGTTTTGTTTTAGTTTTTCTTTTCATAGTGTGATGTCAAGTAGGTTTGATTGTGGTTGTTTTTCCATGAAAACGACTCTAGAAATAAAACAAAGTGAAGTCCCATCTATCTTCTTATGTTTATCAAGCTAGGAAGGAGGTTTTTAAGTTGAATTAGAAGTTAAGATATTGTTGATTATTTGAATTTAATGGAGCGATGGCCTTCTTGAGAAGGCCTCAGCTGGAGAGGTTGTTGAAAATAAAAACCTTTTAATTTTCTATGTTAAAATCATCATCTAAAATAAGATGTGCCAGGAAAAATTAAATAGTTACACTTTCTAAAGAAAAGAAATTTAATATTCACTGCCAAGTTGAAGGTGACGGGTCGAACAAATTGGTTTGAGAAAGGAAGTTAAAAAAAAAATTAACATTTGAAAATAAAATAAAAGGGAATAACTACATCCCACAGCTAAATAAAATTCAAGAGACATCAATAAGAATGAAATAAGGAGAATACAAAAGGTCACAGTTTTGGAGAAAAATAATTAACTATGAAAATGAAGAGGAGAGAGGAGGGGGATTATGCTATGTGGAGTGGAGTGGAGATTAAAAAGTAAAATAAAAATATGCTTCCTGGAGAGATGGTGTAGGCTACACATGGTAAGAGGAGAGAGTTGATATAGCAGCGATTGCACAGTGAAAAGAAGAGTGTCCACCAAGTAAAAAAATAAGACATTGTGGATTTGTGTTGGAATATTTAATAATCTCCAAGTTAGCACCCATGTCAGATTGAAGACCTTCAAGCTGCCCCCCAACATATACCTCCAACATTTATTTTGGTTGGTAATTTTGAATTTGATCTTTCAGCAGCCAACATAAACCTACAGACCTATAGTTGACCTGCTAGCAATAACTGTGGTAGGTAAGTTTGAAATTTGAAAAGAAGCACTCATTCTCATGATCTGAATTCAAGCAAGACAAAAAGAATAATGCGATTGTTGTTTTGAAGAAGAAGTCAATTTTTTGAAGTTAATCTTGCAGTAGCAGAAAGAGGAATCTTCAACAGAAAGTAAGGTGACAACAACAACACAAAAGGAATGTTACCGAGCGCAACGCAGTGACAACTGTAGCTATAGGATTGTAGCAGTTTTAGTTTTTGGTGTGAGTGTAGCACCATTTGTATTGAGCATATGTCCAAATAGCTTTAGTTTTATTTTTTTCATGTAAGACAGAGAATATACTCTATGTTTTTGTATTTTATGAAGCAACAAGGAATATATGAAAATATTTTTTTGTGTGTTTAGTTGTGTTGTCATTGTGCATATTATGTGGTTATTTTATGCTTTGTTCATTTAGTCACAACATTGAGTTTGTTTTATTTGCACCCCTGCCTACCAACAAGTGGTATCAGAGCCCTATTTTTCTAGGTAATCAATCAGTTAGTTTGTTATTTGTGGGTGTATTGGGTAAAGCCCTAGGTTATCTAGGCATTAGTTTATTTTGTCAAACATTTGAGAAATATGGTAGGAGGTGAGAGAAAAGGTTGGAAGCATCCACCAAACTTTCATGGACAAAATTATGACATATGGGCTAAGAAAATGAAGACAATCTTAGTTGCAAATGACCTATGGGAGTTGGTCATAAATGGATTCAATGATATCACAGACCCAAATGTATTTGCAGCCCTTTTAAATGCACAAAAAAATCAGTTGAAAGACAATAGGATGAAGGATGCTACAACCCTCGGTTTGATTGAGGCGGCCTTGAGTGAGGTTATTTTCCCATATATTGTAGCAGTAGGCTATGCAAAGTAATCTTGGGATATATTGCAAAATAGCTATAAAGGGACTCATAAAGTGAGGTTAGTGAAGTTGCAACTCTTGAGAAGAGATTTTGAAACATTGCAAATGAAAGATAATGAGTCCATTTCTGATTTTCATACCAAAGTTTCCACCTTAATAAATCAGTTGAGAATCAATGGAGAAACAATGGAAGAACAAAGGATTATTGAAAAAATCCTATGAAGTCTTCCTACAAGATTTGATCCTATAGTCATTGCCATTGAAGAGGCAAAGGACTTGTCCAAGATGATTTTAGATGAGTTGATAGGTTCAGTACAAACCCATGAGCAACGGTTGAATAGATCTACTCCTTCTCTAGAGCAAGCTTTCAAAGCTCAGACCAATGGAAGAGGTTGGGGAAGAGGAAGAAACAACGGAGGTAGAAGTCAAATAGGTAGAGGCAGAAGTAATTTTGGAAGAGGATGTTCTGATAGCACAGATGAGTCGAGCAACTCACAGTCAACAAACTAGAACCAGAAGAACAATAGTTCAAATCATAGGCATTACAAAAGTAATGTGCAGTGTTATTACTGTCACAAGTATGGCCATTGTGCTAGTGAGTGTAGAAAGAAGCAACGTGACCATGGAGGCCAGAATGCTAATGTAGAAAATGAGCACAAGGTTGAAAATGACAAACAATCCAATGTATTCATTGTTTACAACCTTGTTGAACATAGTAATGATGAAGTATGGTAATTGGAAAGCGGATGCAGCAACCATATGAGTGGTAACAAAAACTTATTTTCCTCCATAGACAACAACATAAAAACTAAAATCAAGATGGGAAATGATGAGAAGGTTCCCGTGATGGGAAAATGTGTTGTCAGCATCAAAACCAAGAATGGTGAGAGGCAACAAATCCAGGATGTCTATTATGCCCCCGACATAAAAAATAACCTATTGAGCATTGGACAAATGGTCCAAAATGGCTACCAAATCTTGCTAGAGAATGGAGAATGCAAGATATTTGAAAAAGGAGGCAACAAGAGAGTGATGGTAGTAGTGCAGATGACAAGAAATAGAATATTTTCTCTCAGGATACACATAGTTTCTACGACAAACACAGTAGACTGACAGCAACAACATTATTCACCAACACTCATAGCAGTCGCACAATGATCGACGGTGGAAATAAAGTTTTCATTCAAGACAATCATCAAAGGCCCATCCAGACTTTGGCATTTAAGGTATGGGCACTTACGCTTTTCAAGTTTAAGTTTATTGTCTAGGAAAGGCATGGTTAGGGGTTTACCATCCATTATAGAACCCAATGGCAAGTGTGAGGCTTGCATTTTAGGAAAGAAACATAAGCAACCTTTTCAATCCAGGTATTCTAGGAGAGCAAGATCTCCATTAGAATTAGTGCACTTAGATTTGTGTGGACCCATGAAAACCCCCACTTTAGCTAGAAATACATATTTCATGACTTTCATAGATGATTACAACAAAAAAAATTGGGTATATTTTTTGAAAAACAAATCAGAAGCCTTTGAAAATTTTAAGTGGTTTAAGGCATTAGTTGAAAAGGAGAGTGGTCACTATATCAAATCCATTAGAACAGATAGAGGGGGAGAGTGCATCTCTAAGGAATTTTTGAATTTTTGTAGGAATGAGTGCATTCACAAACAATTTACAACTAGGTATACTCCATAGCAAAATGGAGTGGTGGAAAGGAAGAATAGGACCATTCAATACATGGCATCAAGTATGTTGAAAGAAAAAGGGTTGGAACACATATTTTGAGGAGAATTTGTAGCAACAATAGTCTATATAATGAATAGGTGCCCCACAAAGGTTGTCTATGATAGGATTCCATAGGAGGCGTGGACTAACAACAAATGGAGAGTTGAACACTTAAGAATCTTTGGGTGTGTGGCATATGCATTCATTCCAAAAGAGAAGAGGCAAAAATTTGATGACAAAGGAGAAAAAAATATTTTCATAGGCTATAGTGAGGAGTCAAAAGCCTACAAACTATACAATCCCATCACTAAGAAGGTTATGATCAGCAGGGATGTTATTTTTATTGAAAATAAAGCATGGGATGGAACGGTGGATGACACCATGGGTATTTCAGTCACAATACCCCTTGAAGATGAAGAAGCTCCAAATGATAGCAACATAGGGGGAGCTCAAGAGAGCAGTAGCTCAGAGAGAAACTACTATAGAGCATTGGAAAATAGCAGCTCTAGTGATGTCCAATAGGACAGTAACAGTTATGGTAGTGTTCAACAGAACAACAACTCTGGACAAAGACAGAAAAGTAACAACTCCAAAGTATAGCAGAGCAGTAGCTTTGATAGTCAGTAGTACAATAGCTCTAGAGGTCAGAGTAACAACGAATCATAAGAAAAATTATATCCTTCACTCACATCATTGATGCCACGAAAAACAAAGAGTGTGAGGGAGATTTATGACAGCACACAACATGCTAATTTTGATGAGAATCTAGATTTTCCATTATTCTCCTATAGTGATCAACACACTTTGAGGAAGCAGTGAAAGAAGAGAAGTGGTGTAAGGCCATGGATGAAGATTTGGAAGCTATAGAGAGGAACCAAACATGGGAGTTGACCAATTTACCCAAGGGTAAACATGTGATTGGATTCAAGTGGGTCTATAAGACCAAGTGTATAATTGAAGGAAAAATTGAAAGACACAAGGCAAGTCTTGTTGTGAAAAGGTACAAATAGCAGCCCAATATTGATTATGATGAGACACATGCACCAGTTGCAAGGCTAGAAATAGTGTGTATAGCCATAGCAGTTGCAGCACAACATCAGTGAAAGGTATTTCAGATGGATGTAAAGTCAACCTTCTTGAATGAAGTGTTGAAGGAGGAAGTGTATGTGGAGCAGCCGCCTAGCTATGACGTCCCAAGGCAAGAGAACAAAGTGTATAGGCTCTGAAAATTTCTTTATGGGTTGAAACAATCACCTCAAGTGTGGTACAACATAATAGATGCTTATTTGTTGAGCAATGGCTTTAGCAAGAGCAGCAGTGAGCCCACACTCTACATCAAAGCAACTCAAGGTGATATTTTAATTGTTGTTTTCTATGTAGATGATTTAATTTGTATTGGTAACAGTGACAACAAAATTGCTGATTTTAAAGAAGTGATGAAAAATGAATTTGAGATGATGGATCTAGGTTTGTTGAAGTATTTTCTTGGAATAGAAGTGCAACAAACACAACATGGAATTTTTATTTCACAATCTAATTATGCCAAACAGATTTTAAGGAGGTTCAAAATGAATAATAGCAAACCTTCCCCAACAACAACAACAACAGATTTGAAACTATGCAAGATTGACAATAGTAAGGAAGTGAACCCAACCCTCTACAAGAGCATGGTTGAAAGTTTGATGTATTTGACATCAATTAGGCCTAATTTAATGTATGTAGTTAGTTTGATTTCTAGGTTCATGGAGAAACCTAAGGACATGCATTGGAAAGCAGGAAAGAGGATTTTGAGGTATGTCAATGGAACAGTAGGATATGGCATCATGTATGGTGCAATTAATGAATTCAAGTTGGATGGTTTCATGAATAGTGATTGGGCAAGAAATGTGGATGATAGGAAGAGTACATCAAGGTATGTCTTCAACATGGGCATTGAAGAAGTAGTCAATTGTCTCTCTCAACATAGCAAAGGCAAAGTACATAGCAGCAAATGTAGTAGCTTCTTAGGCTATTTGGTTGAGGAGGATCCTTGAATATTTATAGCAACAATAAGAAGACAACACAGTCATTCATTATGACAATGTATCCTCCATAGCGTTGATGAAGAATCCAATCTTCCATGGACAAAGTAAGCATATTGAGATCCGATATAACTTCATAAGGGAGTTGGTATAACAAGGTGAGATTGAACTACAATATTGTAGATTCGAGTAGCAGCTCACTAACATCTTCACCAAGGCATTTCCAAAGGACGGTTTTGAATGCCTAAGAGATAGGCTTGGCATTGTGGATAGGTTCGAAGACCAACTCTGAAAGGAAACTACAAAATGATAACTAACTTGCAGATTAAGGGGGAGTGTTGGAATATTTAATAATCTCCAAGTTAGCACCCACATCAGATTGAAGACCTTCAAGCTGCCCCCCAACGTATACCTCCAACATTTATTTTTGTTGGTAATTTTGAATTTGAACTTGCAACAGCCAACGTAAACCTATAGACCTACAGTTGACCTGCTAGCAATAATTGTGGTAGGTAAGTTTGCAATTTGAAAAGAAGCACTCATTCTCATGAGTTGAATTCAAGCAAGACAAAAAGAATAATGCAACCGTTGCTTTTGAAGAAGAAGTTAGTTTTTCGAAGTTAAGCCTGCAGTAGCAGCAAGAGGAATGTTTAGTAGAAAGTAAGGTGATAGCAGAAACACAGAAGGAATGTTACCAAATGTAGCACAATGATAGTTGTAGCTACATGATTGTAGCAGTTTTAGTTTCCGGTGTGAGTGTAGCACCATTTGTATTAGACATCTATCCAAATAGTAAAAGTTTTATTTTTTTCATGATCTATAAGACAAAGAATATACTCTATGTTTTTGTATTTTGTGAGGCAACAAGGAATATATGCAAATATTTTTCTGTGTGTTTAGTTGTGTTGTCGTTGTGCATATTTTGTGGTTATTTTCTGCTATGTTCATATAGTCACAACATTATATTTTTATTTTATTTGCACCCCTGCCTACTGACAATTTGGAGAATGGAGTAGCACCATATATGAATGGAATTTTAGAAGTATGAAAAAATAAAACAAATAGTAGATGGGTCAAGTGTTATAAAAAGGAATAAATATGCAAAGCAGTATAGGTAAGATGGTAGCTAGCATATAAAAAAGGAAGCTTAAACATAGAGGGGGTCAAGTTACGATAGAAGACACCAGAGAAAATAAGAGATTGGAGGGAATAAAGAAAAAAGAAACTAAAGAGAAAATTAGAGTGGGATAAGGGGGAGCCACACCATACGAGGTGGTGATTGGAATTTAAAATGCAATTAAATGTTTTTTGAAATGAGAGTGCAGGTTGTGCCATAGTAGGAGGAGGGAGACAATGCTAATGTAAGGGATAATATAGAGTAAGATCCCATGCAATATAGTGGAAGAAAGCTTTGTATAAAATGAAGCATAAGTTATTACAAAATGCAGAATGGCGATGGCATAAATAATGGAGATTATAAGTTGTTTGAAAGTGCAGGACAAGGGTAGCATAAATGATGGGAAACAAATATTACAATCAATCAGGTGTAAGGAGAAATAATATAAAAGTGTATATTTGATGAAGGAACACAATTAAAATTAAATTGGAACTTGATTATTGTATTGTCTGAATGAGAGGTTAAATAGCAACATGTTAAATTAAAACCTGTAGATTGTATAAAACTATTTGTCATGGATGAGGATTGAATCAAAATTCAATTTGGAATCTTTTTTTTCTTTTAATTTTAATGCAATTGTTTTCCTGGAATATGACGATAGATTGAGAATAGTTATTTTATTGTGAAATCTTAAACTTGCTTCAATTGACAAATGAAATTGTCAAATTGAGTTGTTGTTTAGATGCAATATCAAACAGCCTAATAAGATACCCCAATCTCGACTACACCAAATGGTAGAAAAACCAAATTTTTTGAGTTTATATGCAGAGTGTCAAACGTGAGGTAGCATATGCTAGGATCAGTGGGTGGATCAAAAAAATGAAAGGTAGAAACTAGATAAACTAACTGACAATAAATAATAGGAATGTCCTTTTAAAAAAGCTCAAATTGCAAGCAAGAGGAACAAAGTCGAGTTTTGATATAACAATTTTGGCACACCTAAAGAGTGCAGCCATGCCATTATTACATGCATTTTTTTAGAAAAATACAGGATAAATAAAAACAAACATAAGAGTTCTAAATTTTTAGAGAAATAAGGAATAAAATAAAGATGTAGAAATCCCTATAAATGAATAAGAAATGTGGTTTCAAAATAGTTCATGCCCATTGTCTTTGCTTCCGCATTTTGCATGCATGTCTAGAAGAGCAGTTGCAACTACAACATTTTATAAAATTTCTCTATCCTTTATGCTTTGATGGATGTCCATAGCCTCTTCCAAAGCTCCCATTTTGGCACAGGCTAGGATGATGCTGGAAAAGGTTGCAAATTATTTCTTTACAACTACCAATTGTATTTTCTTGAAAGTTCCTAAAGCCTTCTTTTAAAATTTGACTTCGTAAATAATTTGTGATCAGGGCATTCCATGGGAAATAATTTATTTAGGGCATTTTGTTAAACTTGTCTATACATTTTGTGTATCCTACAATCATGGCAATCCATAAGACCACATTTCTTTGAGACATTTGATCAAATAGTTCATGCCCTTTGTCTATGCTTCCACATTTTACATGCATGTCTATTAGAGTATTTCCAACTACAACATATAAAGAAATTCCTTTGTCCTTTATGCTTTTATGGATACTTATACCCTATTCCAAAGTTCCCATTTTAGCACAAGCTAGAAGTATGCTAGAAAATGCAATCTGGTGTGGTTGGAAACTTGTTTGTTGGATATGGTGACTTAGTGTGACTATTGGGCTAGCTTAACAAGCACACTCTAAGTGTTGACCCTCTTAGGTGGCTAGTGTCGCCCCCCTTAATCCATATGTTCATTGCTTCTCACCACTATTCCCATTCCCTATGAATCCTATGCAAAGTTTAATTTTTTAAAACATATTTCCCCTGCCTGTATATCCCCATAGCCCATATGCAACAAACATTTTTCCACACTGAATAGACTTCATTTGCATGCCTACTCACGGCCTTTGCCAAAATGGGAGCTTTGGAATAGGGTATAAACGTTCATCATCACTATTGGAAATGCTTTGGTAGGCATTTCTAAAAAATGTGGAAGCATAGACAAGGGACATGAACTATTTGATAGGATACCTCAAATAAATGTGGTCTTGTTGAATGCTATGATTATAGGGTATGCACAAAACACATTTTTTGAAAATGATTTAGAATCTTTCAATCGAGTCATCGGCAAGTGTAAACCTAAACTTTGGAATCTTTTCAATCATCCTCCCCGCCTATGCCAAAATGGGAGCTTTGGAACGGGGTATGGACATCCACCAGAGGATAAAGGAAATAATTTTTTTCAAATGTTGTAGCTACAACTACCTTGGTAGAAATGTATGCAAAATGTGGAAGCATAGACAGGGCACATGAACTATTTGACGAAATACCCCAAATAAATGTGGTCTCATGGAATGCCATGATTGCAGAATATACACAGAAGGAATTTGTTGAAAAGGCTTCAAAAACTTTCAAAAATATGAAATTGGTAGGTATAAAGCTAGACACTGCAACCTTTGCCAACATCCTCCCTTCATGTGCCAAAATGGGAGCTTTGGAGCAAGGTATGCAATCAATCAAAGGATAAAGAACAATGATTTTTTTAGATGTATAAACCTTAATGGAAGGGGGATTTTGGCTAGATATTATCGTTGGGAATGCTCTAGTAGACACATATGAAAAATGTGGAAGCACAAACAAGGCACATAAATTGTTTGACAAAAATTCCTCAAAGAAATGTAGTCTCAGGGAATGCAATGTTTGTGGGATATGCACAAAATGGGTTTTACAAGGATTCTCTCAAGATATTTGTGTATGTAGGTGAATTTTCCTAGTCTAGAATGAAAAATGAAACAAAATGCAAGCAAGGAAAAAAAAAAAACACCTCAAGATTGGCCTAGTTGAACTTGAATAAAATAAAAGATAAAAAGAGTGTCATACCTTGTCCAAGTTGATCGGTTGATTGGCCTTTGTTGATCATTTGATATGTGTGCTCCTAGATCGATTTCGGAAGCATAACAACTTGGCGTAGCTTTATTTGGATGCAATGATGACTATGGTGATTGAAAGCTTGAGAGATGGAGATGATGAGAGCTTGAATGTGAATGAGGTTGCATGAATGTAAAATGGCGAAGTGTTAGCCATTTAACAAAGGAGAGTGAAATAGATGGTGGAGATTGATTCTTGGGAGAGGATCAATGGTTGAGATCACAAGTTGACCAAAGGAATTTAAAATTCCTTTTTAATGGTGCATGGGAAGGGTAAAAGGAATTAAATATTCCTTGGGAAGTGAAAAGGAATTTAATATTCCTTGGGGAATGAGAGAGGAATTAAAAATTCCTCAAAAGGACCTTGAAAAGACAAAAAGGAATTAAAAATTCCTTGGGGGGTGGCGAGAGTTGACTAAAGGGGGTTGATTAGACTAGTTGGTGAAGGATTAGAATAGGGTTAGGTGGCTAATGATGATTAGGAGCCAACTCACAAAAGTTGGAGGATGTGACACATCCTAATCATGGATTAGGGATGTGCACATCCCTAATGATGGGATTAGGAGATGGATTGGGATTAAGAAAAAGTGATGGAGGATGTGACATTTGAGGGAGTAAATTAAATAAATAGAAATTATTTATTTAATTTATGGGATAGAAAGGATAGATGATAAAGTATTTAATTAAATTACATACCTTAGGGATTTAGAGGTATTAATCAAATAATGGTAATATTATTTAATTAATGAAAATAAGAGGATATTTAGACGAAAGGGATAAATTTGACTAGATATAAGTGGTCAAATTTAGGTTTCTACAATTTGAATTATTGAAACACTTTGGAACATGTCATGGCATTATAAGCTTTGCTTGTGTTATATGTGTACATGCAACCATACAGGTTTAGTGAATGTGATCTTTACATACTTGAATCACATGGGCAACCCTTGTTGCATTACACCTACAATTGATCATTATGTGTGTGCTTGACCTCTTGTTCATGCTAGCTATCTTGAGGACACCTTTAACTCATCATCCAGTTAAACATGGGCTAGATGTGTGGATCTATTTTCTTGTTGCTTGCAGATCCCATATGAATATATATGCTTAGGAGTATTTACAACAATGCTATTTTTTATTTGGATCTTAAAAAAGATGTGACTAATGTTCTTCTCTCAAACATCTATACAGAATAGGTAGTTCATGTGAGCAAATGGTAAGGGGATTGATGAAAGATAAGGACTTAAAATGCTCCACGAATGTAGTTAGATTGAAGGCCATAAAATGGTAGGCTTCTTGTGTAGGTCATAGTAAATCTATGCAAAGTTGAAGAATTTGGCTTGGGAGATGAAGTTAGCAAGGTATTTTTGAGATTCAATACACTTACTTAGTGGTGTGGAAAGGGAGGGGAAAAAATTATTTCTCTACCATCATAGTGAAAACATTTGGTCAATTGCTTTTGGTTTTCTACATTTTCCCCTTAGAACAACTATTAGACTTGTTAAGAACCTTCAAGGTAAACCTACAAAATTGGTTTACAATTCCAGTGAGGAAGAAAAATTATTAAAAATGCCCCCATGGAATTTTTTTTTTCTTTTTGGGGGTTTGAACAAATAGTTGGTTTGAGGGAACCTAAAGGGGGTTCACTAGAACCCCCCTTTGATTGAACCCATTAAATGTTGGGTCCCACATTTCCCAAGAAAAAAACAAAAGAAAAGTTTGTGGAAAGGGAGTTCACTTGAACCCAGGTTTGAGTGAACCTCCAAGGGGGGTTCGCTTGAACCTAGGTTCGCTCGAACCCCCCTTTTCCCTCCTTCTCCCCCTCTGGCACCAACAATGTGTAGAATTTTTCCCTTCGAAGCTTGAGTTAAGGATGAAAATGGAGGAGCCTTCACAAACCAATCTAGATGATGGTAGTCCTTGGAACGAGCTATCCAACAAATATAATTTTAATATGTTTTGGTTTTATTATGTATTTGTTTATTTAGTTTGATTAAACATATATTTTTCATAGAAAATCAAGCTCTTTGTTCTGCACATGTGGAAAAATAGTAGATTAACAAAAAAATGAAAAATATCAGTGCACTAGATATTGAAGTCCCTGATCCAACAAAAAAAGAATTGATACATACAAAAAAAATTATGTTATATACGGTCTGCCTATGTCTGAATTGTTATTAGTTTGACCTCGAAACTTGATTAAGGAAAAAATATTAAATAAAACACTATGAAACCAAATGAAAGCACAAGATATCGTAGTTACAAATTTTAATTTAAAAAAATTATAATTTTATCCTTCATGGAAAAAAAAGTTATGTTGTATATTGTGAGTGTCACTCCTTAAAAATGGTGTTTACTGAAAAAAACTAGTTTTTGAAGGAGATGGAAAAAGAAGGACAATCTGATTCGAAAAAAATTGAAAAAAATACATTTAGAATCTATAGACAAAATTTCACAAATCACTAGTTTGCATCATCTTCAAATTCCTCACGGTTTAGCCGCTATAGGTGCTCGAAAGTGGAGATTTAGTTAGAAAAAATCAGTTCAGTGTCTAGTTTGGACAAAAATTGTAAACCAGTATTGTGGGATCACCCTGAATCAAGTATGTGTTAGTTGTCACATTGCAATGAAATATATCTCTAATATTTTTGGAATTCCTACTTCTAATTATTAGTTTAGTTGATTTCATGGGGAAGAAATGAACTCACTTGCATACACATTTTCCATGGATTAGTCCAAGGCCTTGTTAATTCATGAAGATTAATTTCTTGTATGAAGTTATTTTGAAAATCTTTAATTATGATAAACCTTAATATATGGGTTCCTATGTTGGTTTGGCTATCCTAGAATGTTTATAAACATTCTATACTAAATTTTCCACTTCTTTATGCCTTGCAACACCATCTTTAATTTTAAATAAAATTAGGGAACCCTTTGTTGATGTTTGTCCTTTTGAGCATTTACCTTGCATATCATTCTTTCTGAAAGGAATTTAGTGCATTTATATTTCTTTCTAAGTTTTATTGTGTTGCCTATAGAGCTCCTCATTGATATTTGATCAAAAATATATACTTGTCCCTATAGTTGTTATGTGATATCTTTGTCTTGCCCATTTCTAGGTGATGTTGGGGCCTATATTAGTGAAATAAAAATAAAAATAGGTTGGGGTGAAAATGGGATTGATAAACCACATAGGGACCTATTTTCCTTCTATTCATTAGGAAATGAGATCCACACAAAGAATTGATTTACAAACCTTAGGTGAGTCAACTCAATATGTGAATCTATAGATTTCCTTTTTTTGTAATGACGGGGGTCCTGACTAAACATCACTTTGGGGAGAAAGATTAAAATAGTAAACTAACTCCAAAATGCAATCTACAACTTGGATCTTGAAGATTAAACTCAATACTTCAATGGAACCAAAAATTGAAATGCAATTCAGAGAGGTAAGATGATGTGTACTAGTCACCAAAAGTTTTTTGTTGAAGCTGATCTGGGACTCATTTTCCCAGCTGCAAATGGGTCCTGAGTTAGGGTTTATCTGCAATTTTCAGGACCCTCTGCTATAGATCTGAATCCTTTAATTTTCTCAGTTTTCAGGTTTAAAAAACCAAAACTAATTTTTGCAAGTGAGTTTCCATGAGATGACAACTTTGATGACAACTTTGTCAACTTTTTCAACTTCTCCAATTTTTCTCTTCAAGAGATATTCAATAATTCTTCCACCTAAATCTACAAACACAAATCAAGAGGGATTTTTTTTATTTTGGTGAATGGGGGTTTGCCTTGGTCAAAGCCCATTTTTGTAATCAAACCTTAAAATGAAATGAAATAGAATGGAAGGAATGATGAACGAACAACTCAATGTCACAACTCACCAAACCCTTGAATGAACCTTGGAATGTAAATCTACAACTTGCATGAAATGGCTTCAATGGACATGGATCTTGATCTTGACTCTTGATTTAAAATAGTGCTTTGAATGCTTTAATGAATCTTGCAACCTACATCATCATATTAGCTCCAAAAGCATGCATGATGCAAGAAGACTTTGATATGATAATTGGATCTTGATTGCTGCAATAATTATTCACTAAATCTGCTCTTGAATGCCTTTATTTTCTCTTGAAATTCTCTTGTGAAAGTTCTCTTAAGATAACTTGAATTTTCTAGGTTGCTTAGATGAAACTTAGTGAAATAACCTTATATTTATAGATATGTATCATTAATTTCCTGAAATTCAAATAACACAAGCTGACATTTGAATATAGATTTATAAATGTTAAAATACCACCAAAAAACATAATTTAAATTTAGGTCCTAGGTCTAAGTGAGGACCCATTCACCAGTGAATGGGTCCTAGGTACTCACCTAGGACACACATTGCTCAATGAAAAGTGTTATGTTAAGGCATTAATGAATGTCGGGTTTCCTCTTTAGAAAATGTAATTAGACAAGATTGGATTTGAATTAAAGGGGCCAATTAAGGAAAATTAAGTTGAATTAATTAAAGGATCCCTAAATAAGTGTGAAAGTGTAAATGGGGTACACTATACAACACCAAAAATAAGACATAATTAAGTCCATTTTAATTAATAGAGCCCTAAACTTAATGTGAATATGTAAAATGCATACTACAATAGTAAATTAAGGCATAATTGGGCATGTACAAGATCATGGGGGTCCACAAAGTGGCAATGAGGAGAAAAACATGTTTTTACTTTGCCAAAATCGTGACAAAAAAATGTTGACTTTTTGTATGGGTCGAGTAAACTTTGAGTTTGGTTTGGTAGTACCAAACCAAAATAGATATTCATTATAAACAGATATCCATTTCCCGAAATTAATTTTCATCAATTTATGCAAACAAAATAGATATTCATTATAAACAGATATCCATTTCCCAAAATTAATTTTCATCAATTTATGCAAACAAAATAGATCAAACAAAATGGAAAATATTCATTTTGAAATGAATATCCATTTTGAAAAGCCCAAAAAGCACACTTCAGTAAAATGGGCATAACTTTTGTGTTATTGATCAAAAATTTGATTTTTTTATAGGCATTGGAAAGGTGATTCAGAGGCCTATGCAATGGATAATATTTTTTTTTTTTGCAATAATCATCCTAAATGACTTGAAACATTAAAGAAATAATAAATAATGAAAAAAATATATTTTTTACTAAGGAGAGTAAAAATTTACATAAATCATCATAGAAGGCCTCCTTGTTGTCTTTGATCCTATGCACACCTTTACCCAAGTTGAACTAGGAGAACATATATCTATCTCTCTCCCTCTGTCTATTTAGCTATCTCTCCCTCTCTCCCCCTCTCCTTCATTTACCCTCTCTGCATATCTCTCCACTTTTCCCTTACTTTGCCTTTATCTATATATCTCCCCTCTCTCTCTCCCTCTCTACCTAGCTCTCCCCTTTTCTATTCCCCTATATATTTTTAGGTTATATATATCTCTACATATCTCTCCCTATATCCCTCTATCTGTATCACTCCATATTTCTATATCTCCCTCTATCATTATCTCTCCCTCTTTCCCTCTCCCACTATATATTGATATATCTATGTCCATCTTCTTCTCTCTCTATCTCTATATCTATCTATCTCCTTTTCTATACCTCTATCTCTCTATCTACACCCTCTCTATCTATCTCCCACTCTCCATCCATCTATCTCTCCTTCTCTATCTCTCCCTATTTATCTCTACCTCTTTATCTCTCTCCTTTTCTCTACCTCTATCTCTCTATCTAGGGTACCTAGAGAGATAGGTAGGGAGTGGGAGAGACATGAGAGAGAGACCTAAGAGGGAGAGATACTTAAGAGGGAGGGAGAGAGAGAGAGAGAGAGAGAGAGAATGGTGGGAGAGGGAGATGGAGAGTGACAACGAGATGGAGAAGGAGAGGGAGGAAAAAGGAAATGGAGAGTGACAAGGAGATGGAGAGGGGGAGGGAAGGAGGGAGAGGGAGTGGAAAGGACCTGTGAGAGAAAGAGAGGGAGATGGAGAGAGAGAGAGAGGGAGGGAGAGAGAGAGAGAGAGAACTTGGGAGGGAGAGAGAAATAGAGAGAGAGATGGAGGGAGGGAGAGGGATAGATACTTGAGAGGGATAGATACTTGAGAGAGAGAGACTTGAGAGGGAGATCTGGAGAGTGTGTGAGAGAGAGAGAGGGAGTGGGAGAGACCTTAGAGAGAGAGAGAGAGAGAAATGGGGGGAGAGGGAGTAGGATAGACCTGAGAGAGGGGGGGAGTGGAAGAGATCTAAGAGTGAGAGGGAGAGGGAGAGAGATAGGGGGAGGGAATGGTAGGGACTTGAGAGAGAGAGAGAGGGAGATAAGGAGAGAGAGAGAAAGAGAGAGAGAGGGAGGGAGAGGGAGATAGACTTGAGAGGGAGAGAGGGAGGGGGAGATGGACAGAGAGTGGGAGAGAGAAAGATGTGAGATGGAGATGGAGTGTGTGTGTGAGAGAAAGAGAGAGAGACTTGAGAGATAGGGAGGGAGAGAGGGAGTGGGAGAGATCTAAGAGAAGAGAGAGAGGGAGAGAGACCTAAGGGTAAACCCACAAAATTGGTTTACAATTCTAGTGAGGAAGGAAAATTTCAAAAATTCTCCAATGAAAAAAAATATATTTTTAGGGGTTCACACGAATTGGGGTGTTCGAATGGATCCAAAAGGGGTTTGAATGGACCCTAGTTCAAGTAAACCATATTAAATGATGGGATCCACATTTTTGCATTTTTTATGATGAAGATAATGGAAAATTGAATACAAGAGGGGTTCGCTTGAATTTGGGTTCATTCAAACCCTACTTCTAGCGAACCTATGAGGGGGGTTTTCTCAAACCTAGGTTCATTCGAACCCCCCTTTTTACCCTTCTCCCCTTTTGGCACCAAATTTATGCAGAATTTTTCCCTTTGAAGCTTGAGTTGAGGATGAAAATGGAGGAGACTTCATAGACCCAACTAGATGATGGTAGTCCTCATAACGATCTATCCATCAAATATAATTTTAATATGTTTTGGTTTTATTATGTATTTGTTGTTTTAGTTTGATTAAACATAGGTTTTTCACCTAAAATCAAGATCTCTATTCTTCACATGTGGAAAAATAGCAGATTATCAAAATAAAATTTTGATAAAATTTTTTAGGGTAGGTATTGATGTCCTTGATCTAGTAAAAGAAAAATTGAATTTCGATACATACAAAAAAATGTATGTTTTATATAACCCGCCTATGTCTGAATTGTAATTGGTTTGACTTCAAAACTTGATTAAGGAAAAAATATTCAATAAAATACTATGAAACCAAATGAGTTGGTTAGATATCGTAGTAAAAAAACTAAATTCGAAAAAAATAGAATTTTATCCTTCACAGAAAAAAAAAAATTATGTTGTATATGGTGAGCATCACTCCTTAAAAATGGTGTTTATTGATAAAAAATAGTTTTCAAAGGAGATAGAAAAAGAAGTACAATATGATTCCAAAAAGGTTGAAAAAAAATATTTAGAATCTACAAGAAAAATGTCACAAATCACTAGTTTTCATCATCTTAAAATTCCTCATGGTTTAGCTGCTATAGGTGCCTGAAAGTTAAGATTTAGTTAGAAAAAATCAATTCAATGTCTAGTTTGGAAAAAAATTGTAAACTAGTATTGGTGGATCACCTCTAAGAGGGAGAGAGACTTAAGAGGGAATAAGAGGGAGAGGGAGAGGGAGAAGAGAGAGATAGGGAGACAGAGTAGAAGGGACCTGAGAGAGAGAGAGGGAGGGAGAGAGGGAGAGACTTGAGAGAGAGAGAGAGGGAGAGGGAGAGGGAGAGAGGGAGTGGAAGAGACTTGAGAAAGAGAGAGGGAGTGGGAGAGACCTAAGAGAGAGACTTAAGAGGGAGAGAGACTTTAGAGGGAGGGAGGGAGAGAGAGAAGGATATGGAGAGGGAGAGGGAGAGGGAGAGGGAGAGGGAGAGGGAGAGGAATATGGAGAGGGAGAGGCAATGGGAGGGACCTAAGAGAGAGAGAGATTTGATAGGGAGAGAGAGACCAAAGAGAGAGAGGGAGTGGGAGATTCCTGAGAAAGAGAGGGAGGGAGAGACCTAAGAGGGAGAGAGGGAGTGGGAGAGACTTGAGAGAGAGAGAGACCTAAGAGGGAGAGAGACTTCAAAGGGAGGGAGAGAGAGACGGAGGGAGATGGAGAGTGATAGGGAGATGGTGATGGAGAGAGAGTAGAAGACGTAATGGGAGGGACCTGAGAGAGAGAGAGGGAGTGGGGGAGAGAGGGAGACTTGAGAGGGAGAGAGATAGAGGGAGGAAGATGGAGAAAGACTTGAGAGGGAAATGGAGGGAGAGAGGGAGGGAGAGAGAGAGAGACTTGAGAGGGAGATGGAGAGTGGTGTGTGAGAGAGAGCAAGAGGGGGAGTAGGAGAGACCTAAGAGAGAGACCTAAGAGGGAGAGAGACTTAAGAGGGAGAGATACTTTAGAGGAAGGCATAGAGAGAGGGAGAGAGGGAGAGGGAGAGGGAGAGGGTGAGAGGGAGAGAGAGAGAGAGGGAGAGAGGGAGAGAGGGAGAGACTTGAGAGGGAGAGAGGGAGAGAGACTTGAGAGGGAGAGAGGTATGGAGAGGGAGAGAGGGGAGAGAGACATGAGAGGGAGATGGAGAGAGATAGATCGACTTGAGAGAGAGAGAGGGGGAGAGAGGGAGTGGGAGATACCTAACAGAGAGAGATCTAAGAGGGAGAGAGGGAGTGGGAGAGACCTGAGAGAGAGTGACCTAAGAGGGAGAGAGACTTAAGAGGGAGAGACTTTAAATTAAGGGAGACAAAGAGAGAGGGGAGGGGGAGATGGAGAGTGAGAGGGGTATGGAGAGAGGGAGAGAGAGGGGGAGAGGGAGTGGGAAGGACCTAAGAGACAGAGGGAGCGGAAGAGAGACAGAGGGAGAGACCTAAGAGAGAGAGAGAAAGAGATATATATAAAGAGGGACAAAGAGAGAGGGAAGGAAGGATGGAGAGAGAGAGGTAGAGATATAGGTCTAGAGCTCAAGGAGAGAGAGTGAGAAAGATAGGTCTAAAGAGGGACAAAGAGATAAGGAAGGAGGGGGAGATGTAGAAGTAAATAGTGAAGTGTAGAGTTCAATAGATTTATAGGGAGAGGTCTAAATAGGTAAAAAGAGAGGGGGTAAGGGAAGGAGGTTGAAACAAGTGGAGGGATAGGTCCAAAGCTTAAGGGGAGACATAGTGAAATATAGAGAGGTAGAAAGGGATAGAGAGATATGATGATTTATGAAGATGTTTTCATCTCCAAGTACTACAAAAAATATAAATATTTCATTATTGATTAATTTTTCTAATGTTTCAAGTATTTTGAGATGAGTGTTACAAAAAATCATGAAAAAGAGACTTTGCATGCAAAAGTAGTGAGCATTTGATGTTTTAAAAATGAAATATGAAGTTCAAATGATTATAATTAATTTTTTGTATAATATAGAAACACTACCTAATCCATTGTGTAGAGCTCTCAATCACCTTTCCAACACTATAAAAAATAAATATTTCTATGAGAAACACAAAAGTTATGCCCATTATACTAAAGAGGGTGTTTTAGGTCTTCAAAATGGATATTAGTTTTGACTTGACCTAAGAATGGGTACTTGTTTTCCAAAAAGATATCCATTTAAAATGGATATCGTTTTTGAAATAAATATCCATTTAAAATGGATATCGTTTTTGAAATAGATATCCATTTTGTTTGAAAAAATATGTAGCCTTAGGATTTCCCTCAGGTTTGCCTTGGTTTTTGGCTTGGGATTGCCAAACCTAGAAAGTCAACTAAAAAATGTGTTTTCAAATTTTCCTTAGTTTTTCAAAGTTCGCCTTTGTGGCTGATGATTTTTTTTGTCTAAATTTGATGAAACAAAAAGGGTTTATTGAAAAAATTGTTAGCTTTCCACCAATATAAGATGTCTTATTTTGAATTTAATAGATAATTATTATTGATTTTCTACATACATTACGACTAAAGTCCTAATTGATAGGCTAATTGAATTTTTTTATAATTTTCAAACTATTTCACATTTTTTGAATCTAAAAGATGTGTCACATTCTATGCTTCGCATACCATAGGATAAAAATTGAATTTCATAAACTTTTGACCAAGTTATGGTGGTCAGATAAACACGTTTTAATAATTTTGAAATGTTCTAATAAAAAAATTATAACTAATTATTTACATGCAAAAAGATTACAAAAAAATTTGCCACATCGAGGTATGTGTCTTCTACATATATTGAAAGTTTTAGAAAAAAAAAAAAAAATCTTGTACTTAGGGTGGTCAGACATACACCTGATTCTTATCTTTTTCTTGAAAAAATTAGTACTACTGCATTGAAATTTTAAATTTTCACAAAATAGATTTACTTTTTTCCAAAAGAGGACTAGTAGCCTAGAAACTAAATTCAATTTGCTACAAATTTTGTTCTTACATAATTTCCAAATTATGTTAATAACCTATTCAAATTTGTATGTCAACTTGCCTAGTTTTGTTCTTCTGAAATTTCATTGCCACTTAGGGGTCTAGTTTGGACCCCCATGATCCTGCACATTCCTAATTAAGTTCATTTTAATATTAATAAGGCCCTAAAATTAATGCGAATATGTAAAATACATATTACAACACTAAATTAAGGCCTAAGTTAGGGGGAGGGTGCAAAAAGATGGGTAGCGAATTTGTGGCCAAATTTTTTTTTTTAAATTGAAAGCTCATAATGTGAGCGCGTTATAATGTGAACATGTTATAATGCACTCACATTATGGCTTGGTGTGATGAGCCTAAGGCTTGGCCACAACGAGCCCAAAACGCAAGCGCATTATAATGTGAACGCATTATAATGCACTCACATTGTGAGCTATTAAAAGAAAAGAAAAAATAGAAACCAAAATCATTCTTACTTGTGACTGTGTTTTTTTGTGCCCGCAACCAAAACCCCTCATTTCTGCACTCACATTCTGGGAGGAGATATTTTGCAAAATTCATCATCAAACTGTTGTTTCATCACCAAGATTCTACCACATTGACGAGGAGGTCTAAGAGGTAAGGATTGTTTGTTTTTTGTTTTGAATTTGTTAGTTTTAAGCTGTTTTTTATATTTATTTTTTGAATTTGTAGGAGATTTCAATCAACCTACAAAACCTCCTCAAAATCCTCAACAAGAACAACAACAAAAAGAGGAGAAAAATCCTCAACAAGCACAGTAAGAACAACAAAAAAATCCTCAAGTTAATCAACCACAACAATAATATCCTCCACCAATCCCTCAACATCCTCCTGGAACTCAGCAAAACTTAATGAGTGAAATTGAGAACAATAAAAACCAAATTGAGGATTTAATCAGGAGGTTGAATGATCCAAATGGTTCAACTGTGGAAAGAATGGCCCTAGAAACTTCACTCAAAGAAATGTTAAAACATGTAGATTCAATCAACAAACAATTAACTGGTTTGCAAGATAGGAGGTAAGCGGCTAGGGCTTATTACCAGGATAAATTATCATATAAAAATGTAAAATATTTAAAAATTACAAAATTTGATTTGTGCTAATTATTCACTGACCCACGCACAAACACAAATCTTACCCTCAATGCGAAGAGGTTTTCCTATTCATTGGTGCCACCACCGACAGATTATGAACTTTCTTTGGGATAGGTGGTACATGGTTTTTGATTTCCCACTATGCAACAATTGTGAAGTCTCACAGTATTTCCTTAGGAAACTATATTGTGAGTTCATCTTGAAAAAAATCCCAAATTATTTTGATATGAGGGACTTCTAGGGGAGAGGTGGGGGATTGGCACAAGATAGACCCAGTGCACAACTAGATCCTACACAGCAAGGGAGACGAATTCTCACTAGGCCACCTCATGAGCACATTGTTATCCCTTCCATCACGAAGGAGAGTGCCGACATAGATACTTTGTAGGCCATCAACTCTTTGACCTAGAGTGTCATCCAGCATGCCAACCCTATTCTACAGTGCCATACAGGGAAGTCTTCTAGTGGTGGGCTTCGATCCCATTTGTGTCAATCTTGTGGGGCGACTTGTTCATATGACCCCACCAACACTTAGGAGGCTATTACGCAAGATCCATCTGCAGCTAACATTTTGCATGAGGCCTATGGCATTGATACTCTGGTAAAAGTTAGCATGTAGTTTTATGATTTTAATAAAATTGTAGGGTCACAGTGTTGATACTGGATACACCAGCGAGTGATCCCACAATAATGGTTTACAATATTTGGCCAAACTAGACACTAAAATTATTATTTTTAACTAAGTCTTCACATTCAAGCACCTATAGCAGCTAAACTGTGAGGAATTTGAAGATGATGCAAACTAGAGTCTCGTCACATTTTTTCTGTAGATTCTAAAAATATTTTTTTCAAAATTTTTGGAATCAGATTGTACTTCTTTTTCCATCTCCCACGAAAACTATTTTTTATAGAAAACAACATTTTTTAAAAAGTAACACACACCGTATAACGCCTAACTTTTTTTCCATGAAGGATAAAATTCTAATTCTTTTGAATTTAGATTTGTAACTTTGATATGTAGTGCTTCCACTTGGTTAGATAGTTTTTTATTGAATATTTTTTCTTTAAACAAGTTTCAAAGTCAAACCAATAACAATTCAGACATAGCACGACCGTATAACACATAACTTTTTTTTGTATATATCGAAATTCAATTTATTTTTTTGTTGGATCAAAGACTTCAATATTTGGTGCACTCATATTTTTCAAATTTTGTTTTTGATAATCTGCTATGTTTTCACATGTGCAGAACAAAGACCTTCATTTTCGATGAAAAACCTATGTTTAATAAAACTAAAAAACAAATACATAATAAACTTACCAAAACATATTAAAATTATATTCATTGGATAGCTCATTCCGAGGACTACCATAATCATTTGAAATAAATTTTAAATGAATTCATTTGATCCCCCAAAAGGTAAATCAAAAGTGTTTTTTTATCAGCATTTTGATAGGTGTAAAGGAGACTCATTTATAGGTATGGTTTAAAACTAGCAAGGTTCTATCCAAGGGAGTTTGATCTAAGGTGGTTTGATCAAACCCTCTTCAATTGGAATCCTTAAAATGGGACTTTTAAAAGCTTAAATCATTATATTTTCTAAAAATATGTGATTTCAACAAAAATCAGTTCCTCTCAGAAATTGTAAACCAACTTTGTGGGATCGCCCCAACCTTCCACCTACTTATTTCACCACTACACCTATCATTGAGGTATGTAACTAGTAAACAATTATAAATTTATTACATGTTAATAGCATTGTTTTATGAATGGTATTTTTATATTTGATTTTGGATGTTGAATAGGCTAATATTGGAGGTTTCGAGGGAATACCTTCTAGTGCTAGTGGATTTAGTCAAACCTTCACATAGGTAATAGAATAAATATTTTAACTAATGAATTGTACTTCATAGATTTGTGTACATAGTTTATATTTGTATCATTAATTACGTTGCATTGCACATCTTTCAAACTCAAAGCATTACTTCATATTCCATAACTAATAACTAGATGTTGATTGATGAAAAAATGTCAACTATAATATAGTTGTTTAGAAAGTCAACATAAGAAGTGATGCAATTACTTCACATAGCATAAGTAATAAGTAGGAGCAGCTTCCAATTGCATTTACTTATCATGGCATTCCATGAGACCACTTTTTATTGAGGCATCTTTTCAAATAGTTCACTACCTTGTCTATGCTATGGATGCTTGGAAGGAATATATGAAAGAATAATAGTAAGCAATAGCATAGACAAGGCAATGAGTTTTTTGAAAAAATGCCTCAAAGAAATGCAGTCTCATGATGATGTCCATCACCATGAGACCCAATTTCTTTGAGGCACTTTTTCAAATAGCTCACTACCTTTTCTATAGTACCACATGTTCCATACATGTCTACCAAAACATTTTATCAAACAATTCATTTCCCAATTGCTATGGCTAAAAGCTTAAAAAAGTTGCTTTCCAAAAAACTATGGATGCCTGGAAAAAATATATCGAAGCATAATAGTAAGCAATAGCATAGACAAGGTAGTGATTAGTTTGAAAAAATGCCTTGAAGAAATGTGGTCTCATGGTGATGAAATTCCATTCCATCACCTTGAGACCACATTTATTCGAGGCATTTCTTCAAAGAGCTCACCACCTTTTCTATGATACCACATTTTCCATACATGTGTACCAAAGCATTTTATCAAACTATTCACTTCCTTGCTGCTATGGCTAAAAGCCTAAAATAGGTGCTTTCCAACAAACTATAGATGCTTGGAAAAATTGATATCAAAGCATAATTGTGAGCAATAATACCATAGAGAAGGAAATGGATTGTTCGAAAAAATTCCTAAAAGAAATGTGATCTTATGGTGATGGAATGCCATGACATGCATTTTTTTGTAATGTCATTCCATCACCATGAGACCCCATTTCTTTGAGGCATTTTTTCAAACAGTTCATTGCCTTCTCTATGCCACCACAGTTATTTAATGGTTCACCAGCTTGCTGCTATGGGTAAAAGCCTAAAAACACGTGCTTTCAAACGATATATGGATAGGGAAAATAGTAAGCATGATAGTTAGAAATATATAGTTTAATAAGTACTCAAAATTTTGTTCATTATATCATACATTATAAGTCATGTCATGGATCACTATTGTAGTTTTCGTGATTGAATAATTTGTTGTTTTATTTTTAGATGTTGCAAGAGGAAACACCTATGAATGTTCAGAGGGCAATGGAGATCAGTGTTTCATCTGCTATAGAATCCTTGATGGCTCTGACAGGGGAGGTATGAGGAAAATTACTAAATTTCAATTTACATTCGTTGTTATAGATGTTAGTTAGTGAAAAAACAAACCATTATTGATTAGTAGTTTAATTTCTATTTGGATGGTTTATACAAGGATTTAGCATGCCTCAACATGGGCATTTGAATATTTCCCTCGTGGAGAGTGATCATCAAATGGCGGTAAGTGGTTATTTTGTTAAATACATTTTTTTTTTAAATATAACTTCTATATATTAATGTCTTTACTTCTTATTGTAACAAATAAGACTTGACCAAGAACTAAACCCTAGGAGGAGCACCAGAAGCACTCCTCGATCGTAGCATAAATGAGTGACAAATGTATCACCATCTGATCGACAAGCAAAGGATAAGAGTTTATTTTGAGAGCATGGAGAGTGATGACTTTTGATTCTAGAGCCCTTTGTTGTATGCCTATATGGCATTTTTGTACATATTTTGTGTTGGATATATTTGACATTGCATGCCTATATGGCATTCTCGTAAGCCTATATGGCTATTTTGTACCTATATTTTATACTTATATCGACATATATTGGTGTATTCCTACATGGATATTTGGTTAATACAAATCTTTTTTATCGATGGTGTCAATATTTGTATTATAAATCCATGGTTCAATGGATATGAGTTACATGTATTCAAGTGTATACTTTACAACTTACATGTATAATTTGTGACTTACATGTATTCCAATGTATACTTTGTGACTTATGTGTTTTCATGTGTATACCTTGTATTCATGCATATACTTTGTATTAATTTATGTATACTATGTTTTCATGTGTATACTTTAAGGCTTACGTATTTTTGAGTACTTGTGCTTCCCTTATTCACATGTACATGCTTGACTTATTCACATGTATACTTATATAATTGGTTAGCCCTAACATTGATCATTGTTTCCCTTCATGGTTTATCTTGAATATTAGTTGATTGGTGCTAAACAATTTTATTAGTCGATGCTAAACAACTTCAATATTTCTAGGAATACTAGGAGCATTACAAATTCCAAAATTGCACAAATTGAAAAGAAAATATTAACTGTAAATAAATGCACTGATTATTAACATGATAATTGATTAAGAATGAGTATAAAATATATCAAGAGATGAGCCTTCTGGAATGGCAACTGCCAACTAGAAAATAGGAAAATCATTCCCAATACTTTGAAAGTAATAATCCACCCAAAATTGCAATGGGAGAGAAGGATTATTTAAGATCCTTGAGTAATTTATTTCCTAATGCTCCCTTGTTCTTACATATCTCAATTTAGTTTAATCCAAAGAGTTCCATGAAATGCTTTTTCTAAAAGCAAAAAACACGTTTTCAATTGGTATTCCATGAAATGTTCCATAAAAAGATTCTAATATATTTAATCCTTTGATTGGAACAACTCAATTAAGAAAAGGATACATAATTTGCACAACACTTGCAAAACATAATATTCATAGTAGATGAAGTAGTTAACTTCTTGACACATTATCATACAAACACCATATAAACACGTTGAAAGATTTATATGTCAACTGTTTGCAATATTATTTCTTGTATAGGAAATAGACTCGGGAGAAAGAAATTTATAATTTGTAATACAAATAAGAAATGGACTCAACATTGGAAACTTTATTTATCACACCAAATAATAAATGTATGTGAAAGCATAACTTGTTTCTCTTAGACTCCAATTTTCAAGCATAGCAAATCATTTCAAATAAAAATAACAAAATTCTTCACAACCAAAGTTGTTAATTGCAGAAAAATAAAATGTTTCAAAGTTCCACCATTGTACTCATTTACAATTGGTTGTATATTGTTGTAAGGGCAAGGAGGATAATTGAAAAACATCTTGCACTTGCTAGAATTGAGGATGATCATATGTTTTTTGTGTGGAAAACTTAGACTTCTCAACCGTCATGCGTATGTTTCTCTTTATGATTTTTTTTCATGCCATCATAAGGGATCAAGCTAGTTGAATGTAGTTGGGTATGTGCAGGATCATGATGGGCCAAAAAGTGGTGATATCTAAGTGATATGATGACCCATGTGGCTGATGAATTTTTTTTTACCCAAAATTGATGAAACGAAAAGGGTTTTTAAAGGAGATTCTCAGCTTTCCACCAATATAAGTTATGCTTTACTTTGAATTTAATAAATTATTATTATTCATTTTCTATTTGAATTACGAGTAAATTTCTGATTGATGGGCTGATTGAAAAACATTTATAACTTTCAAACAGTATCACATTTTTTGAATTTCAAATATAAGTCACATTCTATGTTTTTCATACTATAGAATTAAAAAAAATGAAATTCATGAAGTTTTGACCAAGTTAAGGTGGTTAGACATACAAGTTTCTATATTTTTTAAAATTTGTAATAAAAAAATCATAATTAATTATTTACTTGGAAACAAATTACAAAAAAATATGCATCACATCCGAACATGAGTCCCCTACTTATATCTAAAATCATATAAAAAAATATTATCATTTTATTGTGGTTAGGGTGGTTAGACAGACACCTACTTCTTATTTTTCCCCTGAAATTTAAGTACTACTGCATTGAAATTTCAAAATTTCACCAAGTAGATTTTTTTTTAAAAAAATAAACCTAGTAGTTTAGAAACTACATTCAATTTGCTACAAATTCTATTCTTACATATTTTTGAAATAATATAGATAAATTATTCAAATTTTTACGTCAAGTTGCCTAGCTCTGATTTTTTAAATTTTATTGCCACTTAAGGGCCTATTTTTTCCATGATGATCCTGCACATACCCAGCTCGAAGTGATTCCACGTGTTTGGGTGTGAAAGAGGACCATGCCTAGCATAAATGTACCTATACAGACACGTTGGACTAGTTTGTTTGATCACACAAATTGCAAAATGAAAGTTGCACCACTTTGCAACTTTACATGCTTGCATTTGATACCTTTTCCATCAAGTGAAAATTGGACACCACAGAAAAATGACTCTGAGATAACAAAAACCGAGAGAGGTTATTGTAAAGGGCCCAAACATGATCTCGTAGGCTCACACGGAGAGTTCATAAACCTCACGTTTTTTGAGTAATAGCCTGTCAAAGATTGCTTCCCTTTTGTAGTTTGGACCCTTAAGGGATTGAGCCTATTGAACGTATCTTAGAGTGATTCTGCATGTTTGGATGCGAAAGAAGACCATTCCTACCATAAATGTACATAAAAATGACTCTGAGATAATAAAAACGGAGAGAGTTTATTGTAAAGGGACCCAGCATGATCTTGTAGGCTCACACGAAGAGTTCATAAACATCACATTTTTTGAGTAATAGCCTGTCAAAGATTGCTTCCCTTTTGCACTTTCGACCCTTAAGGGATCGAGCCTATTGAACGTAGCTCAGAGTGATTCTACATGTTTGGATACGAAAAAAGACCATTCCTAGCATAAATTTACTCATCTAGATGCATTGGAATAGTGTTTTTGGTCACACAAGTTGCAAAACAAAATTTGCACCACTTTGCAACTTTCAACTACTTGCATTTGATAGCTTTTTCCCCAAGTGAAAATTCACCACCACGGGAAAATGCCTCTAAGATAGTGAAAAATAAGAGAGGTTATTGTAGAGGGGCACAACAAGATCACATAGGATTAGACGAGAAGTTTCTAAGTGTCATGATATTCGAGTAACAACATGTTGAAGTTTGCAGCCATTTTTCACTTTGGACTCTTAAGGTATCAATCTGGTTGAATGTAGCTCAAAGCGATTTTGCATGTTTGGGTGAAAAAAAAGACCATTCCTAGCATAAAAATACCTATTTGGATGCGTTGGAATAGTCTGTTTGGTCACATGAGTTGCAGAACAAAAGTTGCACCACTTTGCAGCTTTCAACTACTTGCATTTGACAACTTTTTCCCCAAGTGAAAATTTGCCACCACGAGAAAATTACTCTAAAATAGAAAAAATTGGGAGAGGTTATTATAGAGGGACCCAACATGATCTCATATGATCAGATGAGAAGTTTCAAAGCATCACGGTATCCTAGTAATAGCATGTTGAAGTTTGTAGCTATTTTGCACTTTGGACTCTTAAGGGATTGGTCTAGTTGAATGTAGCTCAGAATGATTCCATGTGTTCAGGTGAAAAATAGGACCATTCCTAGCGTAAAAATATCTATTTAGAGAAATTGGAATAGTATTTTTGGTCACATGAGTTGTAGAACGAAAGTTGCACCATGCTTTGTAACTTTACATTGCTTGCAATTGTCACTTTTTCTATCAAGACAAAATTGGACACCACAAAAAACCGACTCTAAGATAACAAAAACTGAGAGAGATTATTATAGAGGTGCCCTACATGATCCCAATGCCTCAGAAAAAATTCCCATAACTAACACGGTAGTTGGGTAACAGGCCATCAAAGATTGTTTCGCTTTTACAATTTGGATTGTTAAGGGATTACGTTGCTTGAATTACAAATGTTTGTGGGTGTCAATAAATTTCAATATTTGAGTAAATCTCATTACAAGTGTTTATTTCAATATAATTTATGCTATATTGATATTGATATATAATCATTAGGTTGATTTTTTTTAATAAATGGAGTTTTTATAATAAGTTAGACTGTACATGCTAGTTATATTGATGTAGAGCAGGCTATCAAAACACTATAACTCACTCAAATCCCGATGAAATCAAATGAGACAAGATTCAAATGAAAGGTAGTTCACTCCTCCATAAATTAAAATGCACAAATGAGCACTTCCAGGCTGTACCAGAATGTACAAGTTGTTGTAGCAGCAAAATTCAATGTAGGAAAACACAAAAACAGTGAATCTTTGTTATTCAATCCTCCAAATGTACAATTTTTGCAACTTTACCAAATTGACTCAAAATGACTCCTCCTAACCAAAACCAACCCAAAACATTGTAACATGGTCTTAAAGACCTTATTTCAAAACAAAAACATGAGCTTAAACATAAATACACTACATAAGTTAAAGCCCTTTTACAAAATGAAGGCCCAAGTGCCCTGCACCATAGGCACAATGCCTTAGGTACTTCATTCTCATAGATCTTTTACAATGTCACTCATACATTTGAGACTCTCTTATAATGTCTACATCATAGGTGCACTCATGATGAGGTTGACTTCAAATGAGCAACTTGAGATTCCCTCGCTAAACTTCATGCACTCTTTTATAATGACTTCAAATCATAATTGAGATTTGTCAAGATCATCAAAATAAGGATGGTGCATTACTTTTTTAGCTGATATTCTCTTAGATGGCTCATAAATTAACATGTTTTGCAAGGAGATACCAATCATTTTTTTAGTATTTTACTTACAAATACGCAAAGTAAAAGAAGAAAAAGAAAGAGCATCCAAAATGGAAATGAAATGAAAATAGATGGAAGGCACTTACAGACAAAAAATCCACACCATTTGGTTCCAACTCGGAAACAAAAAGGCATAAATCTTGATGATTCCATTGAGGATAGGCATGATAGTCTCTCAACTTAGTCACTCTTGTTCAAACATCTTCACTAGGAGTTACAAGATACCTATTGCACACAACACCTCTCATGAATAACTTGAAATTCTCATAGGTGCTCATGATAAGGTTAACTTCAAATGAATAACTTGAAATTCTCTCACCAAGTTTTGCACACACTTTTATAATGGATTAAAATCATAATTGATATTTGTCAAGATCATCAAAATAAGGATGTTGCATTGCTTTTTTGGCTGAGATTCTCTTGGATGGCTCATAAATATGTATTTTCTGCAAGGGGACACCAATCAATTTTTAGTAGGTTACTTACAAATAGGCAGAGTAAAAGAAGATGATAGCATTGGAATCAAACAAATTAATGTTCATACAAGTATAAATTAATAAGAACCAATGTGCATACTTACAAATTAATCCAACGAACCATCCGGGTTTGCTCTACTTTTTTTGTGTGTCAAGTATTGCCTCATGGTTAGATTCACGGACCTTCCACAAGGTCTTGTTCAAAGGTCTACCCCCATATTTGGTCAAACAAACATTGGATGCCACGACAAGGTTCGAGTAATGAAGAATTTTATGATGCGTGTCAAAGTCCTGAAACAACTAATGTTTAACACTCTTATGTGGGTACCTTCTAAGCCATGTTCTAGTAACAACAATTGAGCCTATAGGGTATTCAATTTTTTCTCCATCTATAACTGACGCCTCAAATTTATTTTTTGCCTCAACACAATGACTCAAGTAATATTTTTTTCCCTCTTCATTGTCTTCACCTGCAATAACTACATAAACATGCCCTTCATTGATATGTGCAAAAAATCTCTTGAAATTAGTCAGAATTACGAATACACTATAAAGTGAGATAACAATAGGAATTTTGAAAACTAATCAAGTAGACATTACCTGATTGAACTAGATCTGATACATGGTCAAATTCAACTGATGATTCCATCTATGTTAGTTCCAATGTCGTCGGATGGTAATACTTGTGAAGTGGGCTAAGATAACTTGTCAACCATTTGTCAACCCACTCCCCTAACTCATAATCATTCTAGGCTTACATTGTACATGAAGAACAAAAGCATGCCATCTTTCATGTATTTATACTCCATGAACCTGCACCTAAACTAAGGAAAGAGTGTAGCTCACTCGATCCTATTAGTGTACAACAATCCTCATACGGTGCAATTTTAGTATCATCCATCACCAAAAAAATCTACGAACTAAAGACGTACCTTCATTACCTGGACCCATCAAAGCATTACACCACTTGATAATTGATTTTTCATTTATCAGCTCTGCATTGTCTTTATACTTTAACTCTTCTCATTCTAATTCTCTTTTCACACATGCTCTTGCACCATCATGCTCCCCCTTTCCATGCTTTGCCTTAAAAACATTCCACATATGCTCAACACTTGTAATGACATGCATCCTTCTCAACCAGTAGAACATGTGTGAGTTCTTGAATTGTGCTACACAGTTATCCAACCATATTATATGAGAACCGTATGCTATGCCCCTTTGAGCCAAATCATTGTAGAACATCCTGAAGCAACCTTGCACAAACTCTGGAGAATGTGTGCGATCATCACTAATATAAAAGTGATACTCCCTCAATACCTTCCTTTGGTCCTTTGTACTATCAGCTGCATGAATGAATGCTATGTGCACAAATATTGAAACCTATGTGGAGTTGTAATACTATGACTATACCTCACGTTGTGGCTATAGAGTGTAGTTCTTTGAAAATTCAACCACTAATACTATGCTTCCAACAAGAAAGGTGTCCTTGCATAGCTTGAATTGTGTGTCCAACTATCGGGCTCTATGGGTATGCCTTGCATACTCATACACTATATTGTCACAAAACATGGACATAAACTAATACACTGGAATCTTTTGAATAACCAAATCACACCTTTTTTCTTGATTCCATCTTTTGTAACATATGCAACTGTTTTTATACTTCTCAAACTCTACTAGTTTATGTCCCACCTCATATGTGCTTTCCATATGTTGACATACTGGCATATGTTACAAGCCACCACAATGCTCACATGAACCATCCAAGCATGTTGTCTTGTAGAATATTTGGCCATCCTCTATTTCACATAATTTTTTTGATAAGAACTCTTTTGATGATGTTGGCGGGGCTTCTATGTCACAATCCTGCAAAACATTGTTAGTAATGAAATCTAAACATATAGAACGATAATTATCATAATAGTTAGAGAATATAATATGTAGTCTACAACAACAAGTAGTGCGTGTGATTTATCTTGACATAAAAAGGTTTAAGCATTTCAAAATATCTTTGAAAAATACTAATTTGAGGATAATCCTATTGAAATTTACGAAAAAATTGGGTTTGAGTCGTATCCAAAAAATGCTTTAGATGTGGCTCAGGGTTCTAACTACCGATTCTCCTTCTTACCACATCCCTTTGATTCAGAGATGGCCTTGTGTTAATCTTCCAATACTCTGCAATTAGTGTTCTAAATTCTTCAACGACTTTTTTAATCTTTTCATGGAAGCCTCCCCAAGAATGCCCATAATTCATTTGAATCGATGCCCTCAATTCTTTGCCGCCTTGGAATGGCTCTTGATAAAAAAATTCTACTAATTCTCATTTGTTCACTCATTTTTCTAATGAGATGAGATATTTTTTATTTACTACTTACCAAAGTTGATGTAATGACACACCGGGTGACATTACTATCCTTTGAGCGTGAGGTCTTACCCACACTCTCATAAGCATCCATTAGATTCTTCACAATAGTGTTTTCACTTGATGAATTCGATGTTCGCTCAACCCAAGATTCTTTATGATGTTTCTATACTTTATACCTCGCATCATTTAAACAAATAGTTGACATCTTGTGGTCTCATTTAGCCTTTCAAAGAATGATTTCCAAATATTATCAGCATATCTTCTACAAGTGTGTGTTGGAATCTTACCTTCCATGTGCTATACAATATCCTCGTCAATATTAATCAAATACTTTGGATTTCTTTGTAAAATTCTAGGTGGTGTTCTCCTAGGTACATACATCTCAACATTAGGAATTTCATCAATATTTAATTGAGGTGGGCTAGATTGTATATCTTTGATCGAGGGTGGAGTAGAAGACATACCTTGAGGTTCACGTGGGGATGATGGCATACCTTCTTCGTCAAATCCGAGTGATGATGTACTCTCAAATTCAGATGTAGTGTATGGTTTCCAAACATATTCATTTGCAATATATGGTGTCCCTCCATATTCACTTGTGGTAGATAGTTTCCCTCCATATTTTCTTGTGCTTAATGGTATCCCTTCGTATTCACTTATGGTAGAGGGTGTGTCTCCAAAGTTCTACGATATCTAAATCTGTCTTACCACGATGCTTTCACATTCATGCCCTTTGTGTTGCCAATTCCTATTCTATTTTTGATGGTTGAGGTTCCTCTTCACTTGGCTTGTTTTTGTCAATCGTATCCAATTTCTTATTTTCACGATATGTCGCCACCCGTTCTCTCCTTTGCTTTTATGGTTTCATACTCTTCGTCTATTATTTTATTCCTTCTTCATTTCTTTGGCATGGTCGATAATTTTACCTATATCATGGTAATGAGACGAATATTAGTTCCTAAAAAAATTATCCATTCAAATAAATGAAATATATGTCATTCAAGGCTTCATCAAAAATACTTGCAATCATCTTGTAGAAGAGTATTTCTAGCATAGACAAAGGTCACATGATTTTTTTCGATGGAATGCCTTAAAGAAATGTGGTAATGTGGCATGCCATGATTACAAGATAGGATCAATTTTTAAAAGGCCTTTAAAGGCTTGAATCAAGGTTGGAATGATTGTATTTGAAGTTGAAACAATAACAAAACATTGTTTTTCCTTACCATTTATTGGTAATTTGTTGTTGCAAACCTTTGTACGGGTCCATACTGAGTGTTTTTGCTCTAAAATGTTTTGAATCTTGTGGGGGAATTAATTAAGAGAGTTATGGTTTTTGTTTGGATTGAATTCATCAAGTTAGAATATTTTTATTGCAATCTTTTTGGGAACGGGTCTATAAACCCTATTTAGAGGGTTTGGTGTAACAAAATAGGCTTTTAGGCCATTCCACCAAGTGAAATTTGAAATAACTTGGTGGAATAGCATGGTTATATCTAGGATGTTGTTTTTAAGTGGTTTCTAAGAGCAGGGAGGGTAGTTTTGTAGAATTTGGAATGATGCCCTAGGTGTTTACAGTCAATTTTTGAGCCAAAATGGTGGCTAAGAATAAAAGATTGATGAAATTGTATGTTAAAGGATGGGAGATGGTTGTAATAGCATAGGAAGAACTTAAATTATGTGTTTGAATTTTTTGTAAAGTGGTTGGAGGTTTGGAGAATAGAGTTTCTATAAACCCTCATTGTGAAAGCCTAAATAGGCCTAAAACAAGGGTTTAGTTGTTTGTGGACTTGGTAGGCATTTCTCTAGTTAAGATTTGTTGATTCAATATATTTAGGGTCTGGTTGAGGTATGGGAATAAATTTTTTTGATTGGGCTGGAGTTTACATAGTATTTGTTTTATGAAAGTGGCCTAATTTGGCCTTGGGGAAGCGTAGCAGTAGTGATTTGGGTTGATGGTCCAAAGTGACCTTAGGATATTTTAAGTTGTGATAAAATATGCCTTAATGGGTATCTGAAATGACCATTATTTGGTGGGTTTGGAATTTATTTTAGAAGTCGTGAAGAAAAATCTTTGTTTGCAATGCTACAAGAGAAACTTGAAGGTATGATGAAATAAGGTCAAGTTGGGGTTTTATGAATTGAAGAATTGTTGGATTTTGTTTGAATTGTGTTGTTTTGAGGTTTTCCTCCCTGATCTATATCACAACCCTACTGCATTGGCAAGCTAGTGAGTGAGCTAGCTTTCCAATGCTCCACTAGCTTGCTAATGTAGTAGAGTTGAGAAGATAGGGGCAACATATGCCTCATAGAAATTGGGTCTCACAGTGATGTATATATATCACTGTGAGAACCCATTTTTATGAGGCATACGTTGCCCCTACCTTCTCAACCATACCGCATTGCCAAGCTAATGGAGCATTGGCAAGCTAGCTCACTCACTAGCTTGTCAATACAATATGATTGAGAAGGTAGGGGAAACATATGTCTCATAGAAATGGGGTCTCACAATGATGTATCACTGTGAGACCCCATTTCTATGAGGATTGGCAAGCTAGTGAGTGAGCTAGCTTGCCAATCAGTTGAGAAGGTAGTGGCAAGTTAGTGAGGAGCTAGCTTGCCAATGCATTGTTGAGAAGGTAGGGGACTATATTCCTCATAGAAATGGGGTCTCACAGTGATACATCAGCGTGAGACCCCATTTCTATGAGGAATATAGTGCCTACTTCTCAACCATAATAAGCTAACTCTCTTTTATATAATGCAAGGGTTGAGGTAGAGGCAGCATATGCCTCATATAAATAGGGTCTCACAGTGATGTATCCATGAGACCCTAGTTCTATGAGGAATATGTTGCCCCTACCTTCTCAACCCTACTGCATTGGCAAGCTAGTGAGTGAGACCCCAATGCAGCAGGGTTGAGAAGGTAGGGGTAGCATATGCCTCATAGAAATGGTTCTCACGATGATATACAACAGTATGAGACCCCATTTCTATAAGGTATATGCTGCCCCTACCTTCTCAACCATACCGCATTGGCAAGCTATTGGAGCATTGGAAAGGTAGCTCACTCACTAGCTTTCCAATGTGGTAGGGTTGAGAAGGTAGGTGCAGCATATACCTCATAGAAATGGGGTCTCACGATGATGTTGCCAATTCTCCACTAGCTTTCCAATGCGATATGGTTGAGAAGGTAGAGGCACTATATGCATCATATAAATTGGGTCTCACACTGATGTATATCACCATGAGACCCCATTTCTATGACGTATACGCTGCCCCTACCTTCTCAACCCTACCACATTGGCAAGCTACTGAGTGAGCTAGCTTTCCAATGTGATAGGGTTGAGAAGGTAGGGGCAGCGTATGCCTCATAGAAATGGGGTCTCATGGTGATAGTGTATACATCATAGAAATGGGGTCTCACATTGATTGATGTATATCATCGTGAGACCCCATTTCTACGAGTCATACACTTCCCCTACCTTCTCAACCCTACCGCATTGGCAAGCTAGTGAGTGAGCTAGCTTGCCAATTTTCCACTAACTTGCCAATGTAGTAGGGTTGAGAAGGTAGGGGTAGTGTATGCCTCATAGAAATGGGGTCTCACAGTGATGTGGTAGGGTTGAAAAGGTAGGGGCAATGTATGACTCATAGAAATGGGGCCTCATGTTGATGATTTGGTAGGTTTGAGAAGGTAGGGACAATGTATGCCTCATAGAAATGGGGTCTCACGTTGATATATATCACTGTGATACCCCATTTCTATGAGGCATATGTTTCTCCTACCTTCTCAACCCTACCACATTGGCAAGCTAGTGAGTGAGCTAGCTTGCTAATGCTCCACTAGCTTTCCAATGTGGTAGGGTTGAGAAGGTAGGGGCAGCATATGCCTCATAGAAATGGGGTCTCACGGTGATGTATCATCACTATGAGACCCAATTTCTATGTTTCATATGCTGCCCCTACCTTATCAACCCTACATCACTGTGAGACCCCATTTCTATGAGGCATATGCCACCCCTACCTTCTCAACCCTACCACATTGGCAGGCTAGTGAGTGAGACCCCAATACAGTAGGGTTGAGAAGGTAGGGGTAGTGTATGCCTCATAGAAATGGGGTCTCACGGTGATGTGTATCACTATGAGACCCCATTTATGTGAGGCATATGCTGCCCCTACCTTCTCAACCCTACCACATTGGCAAGCTAGTGAGTGAGCTAGCTAGTGAAGCATTGGAAATCTACCCTAAACCCTTAAACCTTCTACCCTATACCCTCATCCCAATACCCTCTACCATTGACCCTTAATCCCTCAACCTCTCAACCTTTAAACCCTAATCCTCAACCCCTATACCCTCTACCCAGACATTGGACCCTCAACCCTCAACCCTAATCCCCCAACCCTATACCCTCAACCCTCTACCCTCAACCTTAAACCCCCAACCCTCAACCCTTAAACCATCTACCCTCTACCCTCAACCCAATACCCTCTACCCTCTACCCTAATCCCTCAACCCTTAAACCCTTAAACCCACTTAGTAAACTATCTACCCTAATCCCTCAACCCTCTTGACCCTTAATATCTCAACTCTTAAACCCTAATCCCTTAACCCTCTTGACCCTTAATATTTCAACTCTTAAACCCTAATCCCTCAACCCCTATACCCTCTACTCTATACATTAGACCCTCAACCCTAATCCCCCAACCCTATACCCCCAATCCTCTACCCTAAACCTTAAACCCTCTACCCTATGCATTGAACCCTCAACCCTTAATTCTCAACCCTCAATCCTTAATCCCTCAATCCTCAACCTTCAAACCCTAAACCCTCAACCTCGATACCCTCTACCCTATACATTGGACTCTCAACCCCAATCCTTCAATCATATGTACCCTCAACCCTAATCCCTCAACTTTATACCCTCAACCCAATACCCTAATCCCTCAACCCTATAGGTCATCAACCCTATACCCTCTACCCTATACATTGGATCCTCAACCCTCATATATCTATGTCCCTCCCTCCTTTTATCTCCTTCTGTCTATCTCACTTCTCCCTACATCTCTCTATCCATCCATCCATCCCTCTCTACCCTAATCCCTCAACCCTAAACCCTCAACCCTTAAACCCTTAAACACTCAACCCTAAACCTTAAACCCTCAACCCTCAACCCTTAAACTATCTACCCTCTACCCTCTACCCTCAACCCAATACCCTCTACCCTAAACCCTAATCCCTCAACCCTAATCCCTTGACCCTTAAACCCTTAATTCCAAGAAAAATCTCTACCCTAATCCCTAAACCCTCAACCCTCAACCCTCAACCCTCAACCTTCAACCCTTAAAACCTAATCCCTCAACCCCTATACCCTCTACCTTATACATTGGACCCTATACCCTCTATCCTCTACCCTCAACCTTAAACCCTCAACCCTATGCATTAAACCCTCAACCCTCAATTGTCAACCCTCAACCCTTAATCCCTCAACCCTCAATCCTTAAACCCTAAACCCTCAACCCCTATACCCTCTACCCTTTACATTGGACCCTCAACCTAATCCTTCAACCATATACCCTCAAACCTATACCCTAAACCCTTTACCCTCAAACATAAACCCTTAACCCTAAACTCTTTAACCCTAAACCCTTAAACCTTCTACCCTATACCCTCAACCCAATACCCTCTACCACCGACCCTAATCCCTCAACCCTCAACCATCAAACCCTAATACCCTAGAAACTATCAACCCTATACGTATTGCACCCTAATCCCTCAATCATATATCCTCAACCCCTATCTCTCTCTCTATCTATACATCTCACCTATCCCTCCCTCCTCTACTACCCTCTCTAATTGTCTCTATCTAGGTCCTCTCCCTCTTTCTATGTATCTCTCGTTCAATAAATCCCTACCACCCTCTCTCACTCCCTCTATCTATCTCTCTCTATCTCCCTCCCACTATCTCCTACTCCCTCTCTCTCTCTCTGGTCTCTCCCTCCCACCCCCTCTCTCTCTTAGGTCCCTCCCTCTGGAAACCTACCTAGGTAACTCTCTCTCGCTCCCCCCTCTCTCTATCTATCCCTCCCACCCTACCTAGATAAGTCCCTCTCACTCTACCCCCCTCTTTCTCTCCCTCTCACACCCTCTCCCTCTCTTGAGTCTCTCACTCACACTCCCTCTCTCTCCCACTCCCTCTCACCCCTCTCTCTCAAGTCTCTCCCTCTCACCCCCTCACACTCTCAAGTCTCTCCCTTTGGCACCCTACCTACATAACTCTCTATTTCTCTTTGTCTCTCTCTCCCCCCTTCTCTCTCTTTCCCTCTCTCTCAATTATCTCTCTCCCACCCCCTCCCTCTATCCCTCCCACCATACCTAGCTAAGTCCCTCTCACTCCAACCCCTTCTCTCCCACTCCCTCTCTCTCAAACTCTCACTTCCACCCCCTCTCCCTTTCTCTCTCTCTCTCTCTCTTAAAATTCTCCCTCCCTCTAAAGACATAGATAAATGCATACATACTTACATACATACAAGCATAATAAATATTTTCATACAATCCTACATACAAACAAGCATACATGTATCAAATTACCTCTTTTTGCACTTACCCCTAGGTTCATTTTAATATTAATTCCAAATTAGGTGTGAAAATGTAAAGGGATACATTTTTCTACACTACAATTAGTAAGTACAAATTTATCTAAGTTGAGTGTTTCCTTTCTTAATAGAACCATGTTTTGGTCACTGTCTATAACCAATCTAAGAATTCCTTCTATAGACTCCCTTATTAGACAATGTTTTTGTTGTAGTTTTTTGTCTTTTGTTATACATGTCACATGCTAAATATCTTAAACTATAGAAATTTCGAAGTGTTAGGGGTGATTGTGTATATTTGTAGCCTTTATTGGGTTATAGTTTTTCTCGTTCCAGTATTCTTTCCCTCCATTCCTTGAAACCCAACATTTAAATTTTTGTTTGAAACCTTTGATTATTTCAGTCTTTTAGACTTCTCATTACCTATGTATTTTATCATGGCTTTACCTATGCATCCACTCCCTTTGTCTTTTCCTTTGGCCCTAGGATTTTAGGTCTCTATGTAATCGTGCACTTATTAATCTATAATACTAATCCATTAACCTTAATTATTCTTTTCTTACACTTTTCCATGCTTTCTCCCTTTAGCATTGAGTATTCATCATCCTTAATTCCTAATTTGAGGATTCACTTTTCCTTTAAGTCTCAAAATCTTGGGATTTTAATATTTTCCCCTCATTTCCCTCAACCCATATCCCATATCCCTTTCTCCTTGTGGAACCCATACTTGTAGGATTACTCATACCATCATAACAAAAGGTATAAGGTATGTGGTAAAACCAATCTCTAAACCTTGAAAGTCTTTCATCTTATTTCCCTTGATATTTTTTCTTCTAGCATTAGAAACGACACATCAATGATCCCTAACCCATTTCCATTCACCTAATGTTTGAGAAAACAATATAAATAAAATATGGAAGATCAAAAAAGCTAAGGAGGAATCAATAAAATATTATGAACAATGATTTAAAAGTGTGGTTAGAAAGCTGGAAGAAACCTTGACATAAAATAAATGATTTGAGTGTTTTATTTTAGGTTTAACCTCTCACATTATAGAAGAAGTAGAAGAGAATATTTCCTCTTTGTATAAGTCTTTAGTAGAATTGATCACCATAATATAATCCTAGTCAAATATAAATGAGAATGATTTAGTAGGAAAGGATGAAATTGATAATTTTAACTAGAGTTGGACAATGTAATGTTGAAGTAAGAAATTATAATGAAAGGTAAGAAAGATGAGACTTCTCCACTATCTAGAAGAAGTAATTTTTGGTTTAAAAATTACATTAGGGGAGAACATCTAAGGAATGAATGTTTGATAACCAAAGGCACGAAGAGGGCTACCATACTAAGAGGGTAACTTGGGAAATTCCCTAGAAAGATAGTAAGTATATATTGTAAAGTATAAAGTGGGACAAACATGACACAAATATGTGTCCAATGTTACTTCATGAAGAAGATGAATATTATTTTTTGGATATGGTTTGGATAGAACATAGGGTTTAGCTATAAAATCATTCAATGTTTATTTGGCACATGGCTAGTGGGAACTTCAATTGAGAGAAAGTATAATAATTTAACAATATACACTATATGACACCACAAATTCAAGATATATGACCCTCCATGAGTTACCATAATAACTATTGAGATGGAGGTGGTAGGGGAGGCTACCATGATAATAATAAAGGTATTGGAGAACGAAGAAGGACCAAAAGGACAAAATATTGTAACTACATGGTAAACTAGAACATTATGCTAATGAGTGTAGAAGAAAAAAAGGAGGAAAATCTATATATTATTTTTGTGGTGATAAATCACATGATATTAGTAGTTCTATAATAATGTGTTGGCACCATTGATTAGAAAGTGATAATTATCTAGTCCAAATGTAATTTGTGATGCTAAAGTGGTAATGAGTAACTAAATTAGAGGAGAACACAAATCAAATATATAAAATGAATGTAGAATAGGAGAATCCTCATTGAAAAAAGATAAAATGGAAAATAATATAAAGTCCAGAAAAAAAGGAAAAAGTCAAGAAAAATTCATCATGTAGAAACTTAACGAAAAGAGAAAAAGAAATCTAGTAATTACTAAGGTTGGATTTTAATAGAAGCATATCCTAGGATAATATTATGAAAGTGAAGATGAAAAAATAATATTTAGGTAAAAGGGAACATGATTTGGTGATAAGGATTTCCAAATAGCTAATTAAGAAAAACAAAAAAGAGAGGATAATAGTATGGCATGTTTCATAGAAAAATAGATCAATATAGTATAAATAAATGGTAAATTTGGTAAAATAAGAAGAGGTTGGGGTTCAAGGGTTGGATAGGATGAAGTTGGATAAGGCTATTCAAAGAAAATCGTGAAATATGGTACTAGGTTTTTTTCTAGCTTCATCCAATTAGAGTTAGCTTGTGAATGGAGATAGTAAGTTGAGATGACAAAGAGGAGTAAGGAAACTTTGATTGTTAAATAGTTAATTGTGAGGGTTGGAAATTAAGGAAAAAATTACAAGTTATTGGTGTTCTTCTTTGTAGAATTATTGGTTTCTTGAGAATAGGATGGGGTTAAAAACTATATTCATCAAGGTCAAAGAGATTACCTTAAGGTGATCTATCACCTATGTATAATCATACAAGGTGGTTAAAAGTGTTATAAAAGTTTGATATATGTGAAAGAGATTTTTATTGTGAAGATTTGGGAAAATATTCTTAATAAATACTCTCTTGATATTAGAGTCAAGAAGAAGTTAGGAGATCAATGAAAGAAAGAATTAATAATAGAAGATCTAAAACCATTCATCTTCTCATTTGCACCTTGATTTTAATGTATAAAATTAATGAAACTGACCTAAAATCCTATGTTTACTTGAATGTGTTCCGTAAAAAACATAAGTGAGATAGAGGAAGGAACCCATAGAATAGGCAGATAAAGAGTAGAACCATTTTAAGGTTTTTCCCTTAATGAATAGAGAAGAATCTTAGTTATGAATTGATCATCATAGTAATGATCAACAGACACTAAACTATAATGGATTGAATGTGTATCTTAGGATTGCTTATCCAATCATACATGTATCTCAATGTTTAGAATGATGAACTATGGTTCTTGTGGATGATTTATTATAGCCAAATATATTATGTTGTGGAGGAGGTTTAAGGTTTCACCCCTCGGGGTATAAAATGATGGGAGAATAGATAGTTAGTAATACATTATTAGAATTTATTGAACTAGATGGTAAATGATAGATTTAGGGGCATAGGTTGGGATATTGAGGTAAGAGACGTGTTAATTTTTTAATGTTATGATAAGAGTGTGGCAAGGTTTGTAGGGTTAAGGGTAGGATAGAAGAGGGAGTGACAATAGTGGTAAGAGAGGGTCAAGCAAGATAAGTGAAGGGTAAGGGTTGAGAGGGTGGAACATAGGGGTAGGATCTAAAGCACTTGCTTAATGAGACATGATCATAGTTAAAAGGGGAATGGAGAGAGAGAGAGGGGATAACCCAATTAAGAATTCACTACTTATATGGAATATTTAGAAAATATTCTTGATTTTGACAACATGGGTGGTGACTCTTAGTCCATGAGGTTTATCTCCTCATAATGACTCTTTAGCTTGAGGAATGTGTTGGTTGATAACACATCACAAAAAATCATTTATCAATTAAAATTCAACCATGAAAACTAAGAGGACTATCTAATCAAGAGTAAGAGTGTCATAAATGCTAGTATCAATACTAAGATCATTTCATGTAAAACTCTACCATTTATCTCTTATAGGATAGTAATTGTGCCAATTAACTAGTCTTGTATAACCTAAGCAACTTTTCATGATAATTTAACATCACTTAAAAATTCTATACCACACACATATAGAGGATATACTCCCAAAATACATCTAGTATTGCTCTTAAGATAACCTTGTCATTATGTCAAAATATTATCATCAATAACAAATAAAATTGTCCTTGTATGATTTTATTGAGTGTGAATTTATATACTAACTTTAAATTATTTGTTTCAATGATAAGGTCCTCATCTTAGTAATGAAGGATGTCAAGGCATAATAATATTCATGATTGTTATGTACCTTAGAGCATAGACTTGTGGCTTATTTTATCATTGATTACTATAAAACCACCCTAAAGAATATTAGAAGAATGTAAGGAAGTTGGGTTGTTAGCAAATATCATATTACTAATATGTATATTCCTATCCTTCTAAGGAAGTCTTTGGGTCACATAGTATCATTGAAATCTATGAGGAAATCATGATAAATTTTTGTACTTGTAAATGAGGACAATTACAAGTGTGATGACTATTATAGTATTATAAAGACAATTGAGAGACTCCACTCAATAATTCACAATGCCTTAACCTTATGCAAACTACACAATACATTATCCCAAGGCTATTGTATAGCCATAATCATGATAGACACAATTATTCATATAGTTGTGACAATCATGATTGTCCTTAATCTTACAAACATTATTAAATTATATGTTGTGTTATATCATGGGTCTTTCAATTCAAAAGTATCATGGTAACTAATAGTATTCAAGAAATGTAAAATTTATTATGAAAATATTATAGCTTCTTACCTTATTAAGGGGAAATTTTCATCATCAATATTGATGCTAATCATGGCACTTGGAACCTTGCTACCCTCCAGATCTAGCATTGACCTCTAGACATATTGATAATCATCATTAAATCAATGACTACCATAAATGGGAGAAGTATTATCATGATGATTTCCATGCAGCTAGTCATCCATAGGACAACAATCTCTCCATTAATAATCACATACTATTGAAGCATTGTTATCAAGGTCTCAATATTTTATTTATAAAGACTATCATAAATATGAGAGAATCTATTAAAATACATGGTCTTGTCAAACATATAAAGTAGTTTGTCATCAAGGAAGGAGATAATCATTGCAACATAACACTTTTTCATAGTTATTTCTTCACTTCATTGTGTAATCATAAACAATTATCTTGAACTTGGACTATTACACAATAGTAATAAGAATAATCACACCAATTGTGTGATAGTAAAAATTACCTATATGCCCTAATATTTTCATTGAGCCATGGGCACTATCATGTCCCATTCTAACAATTAATTTAGGGTAACAACCATGTCTTAACTACCAAAGGACTATTAATATAACTGTTATAGTCAAAGTTTCATGGAAGAAATGGTGTCATTAGAGGAATTTAACAATCAAGGAAGGTTGTCCTATCTTTAAACCCTTATTGTCTACCTAAAGATATGGTCTTAAAAATTCAAAGGGGCTTCGAAAACTACACTAGATTCAAGGTTAATCACATTTGTAATGAAAATGATAGCTAAACCATAATGATGATAATGGGTTGTCCAAATACTATCCAATAGAAAAAAGAGGTTGCCGCTAAGATAGAAGAGAGTTATTGTATCAATTTTGTTATGAAAGATAACCAACAATCAGAGATTATCCACTCATTTTATACCTTGCCATAATATGTAGAGGGGTGATTATGTACAAGGTTATCAAATTTGATGTTGTTCCAAGTAACTAAGAAGATAGTCAAACACCCTTTAGACACTATCATGTATGACTAGATGATCCTAGTTAGTGAGGCAATCAATTACATGCCCATGTCTCATGCACTTGATTACCCCTCAAATTAATTCATGATGTCCCATTCCATTTTTTTTTCTTTCTAGAAACTAAGAATAAATCCTTGTTCCTTCATTATTAGTATAGGTGTGACATGGTGCATATTATTACAGTGCAAGCCTATTTTCTACATCACTTCATTTAGCGTCAGCTATAATATCCACAAGAATGTTTTGCCTATTTAAAATGATGGAAACAATTCTCATCTCTCAACAATTTCCCTTGCAACAATCTTAGAGATAAATTTTGTTGTAATGTGGCAATCAACACATATCAAAGGTTCTATGGGTGCATCTAACAAACCAAAAGAAATTGCCAACTTTTCACTATGGTGGCAAAGAAATAATTATTTTCCCTCCTTTTCCACATCACTGAGTAAATGTCTTGAATCTTGGGAATACCCTGATGCCTTTATCTCCCAAGCCAATCTCTCCAACTTTGCATAGATCTCCTATGTTTGTGGATGTGATCTACTCCCTACATGGAAAGCACACACCATTTTATGGCCTTCAATCCAACTACATCCAAGGATCTCTTTAATTCCTTTATCATTTATCAATCTCCTTACCATTTGAACCTCACACCACTTGCCGACATCTGCATAGATGTTTTAGAGTAGAACAATATCACAATATTTTTAGGATTTAAATAAAAAAGCAACGTTGTTGTAAATACTCCTAAACCTATATCCATATGTGATCTGCAAGCACCAAGAAAACAAAACCACACAACCAACATAGGTTCAATTGTCATCTTAATCATTAAATTTAGGACGTTCTCTATTACTCAGTATAGACAAGAAGCTCAACCATGCAGACAATGATCAATTGTGGGTGTAATGCAATAAGGGTTACTCATCTTATTGAAATATATAAACCCTCGTCCACTAAATACACATAGAACACAAGCAAAGCTTATATGGTTAAGATATGTTCAGGAGTGTTTTATTAATTCAAACATTTCAAAATCCATGTTGTGCATATTCTACGAACATCGCATTCCATGAGACCACATTTTTTAAGGCATTTTGTTGAACAGTTCACATGCCCTGTCTATGGTTCCACAGTTCCATACACGTCTATCAGAGCATTTCCAACTTTAATAGTTGACAAAATTCCCCCTTCCATTATGTTTTGCTGGATGTCCATACTCTGTTCCAAAACTCCCATTTCGGCACAGGCGGAGAGAATGTTGGCTTTAGAAGTACCAATTTCATTTGCTTGAAAGTTTATTAATCTTTGTCAACAAATCCATTTTGTTCACATCTGCAATCATGGCATTCCATATGAGACCAAATTTGTTTGAGGTACATTGTCAAACAGCTCGTGTGCCTTGTCTATGCTTCCACATTTTGCATACATGTCTACCGCTCTGGTTGCAACTACATCTGACAAAATTCCTCTATCCTTTACATGCTTTGGAGTTCCAAAGCTCCCATTCGGCACAGGCTGCGAGGATGCTGGCAAAGTTTGTAGAGTCTGGCTTTACAACCTTCAGTTGCATATGCTTGAGAGTTTCTAAAGCCTTATCAACAATTCCATTTTGTGAATATCCTGCAATCAGGGCATTCCATGAGAACACATTTCTTTGAGGCATTATGTCAAACAGTTCATGTGCCTTGTCTATACATCCGCATTTTGCATACATGTCTACCAGGGCAGTTGCGACTACAACATCTTACAAAATCCCTCTATATTTCATCCTGTGAATGGTGTACATAGGCTGTTCCAAAGCTCCCATTTCGGCATAGGCAGGGGGGATGCTGGCAATGGTTGAGGACTCTGGCTTTACAGCTGCCAATTGCATTTGCTTGAAAGCTTATAAAACCATTTCAACAAAACCATTTTGTGCATATCCAGTATTTTGCACAGTAAAACAGATTGACAAGCTTGTGAGGAAACCCATGTCTTCTTACTCTGCAGCGCGGGAACTATGAACTATGCGCGGGTGGGCGGGAGAGAGTTTAAAAAATTTAAATTCAACCTATCTACCAAATGGGCTTTGTTAACAGCGAACGGGAAACAGAGTGTTTAAGACTGGGCCCCACATCAGCCACCTAAACAGTCAATGTTTAGAGTGTGCTGTTTAAGCTCAGCCGCGACTGCCTCCTGAATATACCCATGCCTTTCGTTCCCTGCAGTAACGATACTCCAGAAGAGGCTCTCTTTCTATTAATCCATTCAAACATCTGCAGCGCGGCAACCGTGATTTGAATTTGGTTTGGTTATACAACGGTGATTTGACTACTGACGGTGACGGTTTACAGAACAGTGTTGGAAAACGGAAAGAGGCAACAGATTGAATGGCCCCACAAGAGCCACCTAAGCGGTCAACGCTTAGTGTGCTCTTTAAGCCCGACCCGTTTTCTTCACAAATTCGTCAAAACATCGTGGGCTGTTTGAGCGGATTTTCGTTCAACAACACTGGGTAATTTGATGGGAGTTTTGTTTTTTTTGAAAAGTTAGATTCCATAGACTTCAAGGTATAGAAGACTCTAGAATAACTAGCATGGTAACCGCGTTCAGTTTGGAATGAATGTTCACCGTTGGTTTGATCTAATTTACGTACACCAACATGCAAAATTGAATTATGGAAGGAACCGGTGACTACCAAAGATGGGTTTGAATCTGCAAAGCTGCAGCTATAAATCCTCTATATACTCTACTTGAAAATATGGTGTGAAGGTGTGAGGTGGACTGCCAGCCATCAAGTAACCCAGGTTACCGGTGCGCAGCCAATCAGGTCTAATCTGTTAGTTATTATCATGGAATGCAAGGGAGCAGAGCAAAAGTTACCAAGTTGTGCAGAGCATGAGAGAAAGCAATCTGAGGGACAAAAGTGCAGGAAACGGGCAGCACAAGATGACAATGAAGATGAAGTCCACGAGTTTTTCGCTTTGGTGGACAGAATCCATGCAATGCACAAGCTTTATAAACAGAAGCCAATCAATCGCCCTTCTGCAGGAGAAATGCCCACATCTCAGAATAATAATGTTATCATAAGTAAATCTCCATGGAAGCCCACTTTTGAGTGGGGGGATTTCTCTGGCTTGACCCGGGAAGAGAGTAGTTTTACTTATTGTTCAAACAACAATGTAAGCATGTCGGTAGCTTCTGGAAAATCATGTGTTGGAAGTCATCAAAATATGTCTGTGGGGAATTTTGATCTCAATATTGGGGCCACAGTGGAAGAGTAGAAGTCTGGTTTCTTTCTAAAAATGATGTACTGTTGTTAATGGCAATGATGATGATTCATGGTTTCTGCTTTAGTTATTCCTGTGTTTTGTGCCATGGTCACCTCATCCTGTACAGATAATGACTGTACATTTGCACTTCAAATTGTATTAGCTCAATTTATTAATAAAAATGAATCTTAGTATGTTACATACTCAATAAGTAATGTAAACCAAAACATTACCAGTCATCACCCTGAACAGTCAAAAAACTGATGTCTACTGAAAAGAAAGATTAGATGACAATGAAAAGGCTAATTGAAAATGAGGTATTTGCTGTTTGTGACAGAAAAGCATTAACTAGCTCCATGTTCTTCTTACCGATCAAAGATAAGCCTTTTAGCTCTTCATGAATGGACATTATTGTCAACTAACTAAGGTGACCTCTGAAACAGACGCTGCCAAATTGTGGCCTGGGTTTTTCTACATGGATGGACCCTCTGAAAGCAACAGTCAAAAAACTGATGTCTACTGAAAAGAAAGATTAGATGACAATGAAAAAGCTAATTGAAAATGAGGTATTTGCTGTTTGTGACAGAAAAGCATTAACTAGCTCCATGTTCTTCTTACCGATCAAAGATAAGACTTTTAGCTCTTCATGAATGGACATTATTGTCAACTAACTAAGGTGGCCTCTGAAACAGATGCTGCCAAATTGTGGCCTGAGTTTTTCTACATGGATGGACCCTCTGAAAGCAACAACACGAGCAGGTCTACAAAGTAGAATTTAGCCATCATGTGTGTGTGCGTGTACGTGTGTGTGTGTCTGTCTGTCTGTGTCGGTGTCTGTCTGTGTCTATGTTTGTGTATGTATCTATGTCTGTGTGTGTGTGTGTGTGTGTGTGCGAGTGTGTGTGTGTGTGTGTGTCTGCTAACTAAGGTGGCCTCTGAAACAGACGCTGACAAATTGTGGCCTGAGTTTTTCTACATGGATGGACCCTCTGAAAGCAACAACACGAGCAGCTCTACAAAGTAGAATTTAGCCATCAAAAGTGTGAGTGTGTGTGTGTGTAAGTGTGTAAGTGTGTGTGTTTAATTGTGTAAGTGTGTGTGTGTGTGTAATTGTGTAAGTGTGTGTGTGTAAGTGTGTAAGTGTGTGTGTGTAAGTGTAAGTGTAAGTCTAAGTGTAAGTGTGTGAGTGTGTGTGTAAGTGTGTGTAAGTGTGTGTGTGTGTGTGTGTGTGTGTGAGTGTGAGTGTGAGTGTGAGTGTGCGTGTGTGTGTGTGTGTGAGTGTGAGTGTAAGTGTGTGTGTGTGTATAAGTGTAAGTGTAAGTGTGTGAGTGTGTGAGTGTGTGTGTGTGTGTGTGGGGTTTGGTGGCTCTAGACAACGGTTCCTTCAAACAAGCACCCTCAAAAAAAAAAATTCAAGGTGCTCTATGAGGTATGAATTTTGACCCTTGTCAAATAGTGACATTACTCGTTTTAGAGTTTAATACTGCTTATAAATGGCTCAAGAATTTTACTTTAATAGGCTACATTGTTGGGAGAACTCCCCTTGAAAGTATGTTGAGAGATTGGGTTAATAAGAACTGGGCCCACATGGGGTTCATCTTGATGTTGTACAAAACCTCACTAATTTTTTTTAATTTTTTACTTTGTTGAAGCTAGCCATATAGAGGCTATTCTTAAACATGACCCTTCATATGTTCATGTGTTTGTTTTGGTTTTCCAACCTTGGACTCAAGAATTTTTAGTTTGATGAAAATACCCTTTGTGTGTTAGTCTAGATATAATTCCTAGGCTTACCTTAACCTTGTTACAAGTTCCTAACCACTACTACTAGCTCACTGGGTAAGGTTATTTGTGTTGAATTTGACAGATTTTTCTTGGCTCTCCCAATAAAAGTATGTCTATGTAGAGATTGACCTCTATAAAGATATCAAAGACATTATGTATATTCAAATTGGTCACTTACATCATACCTAGCATGTCCTTTATCTCAATCTTCTAAATAAGTTTGTTTTAAGTGCCAATCCTCTAATCATAAGATTAGAGATTAGCCCTTAGTTTTTCCTTATAATAATCCTAATACGTAGCCTACTAAGGCTCCCCTTTCAAGAAATGACGAAGGGTGGACTACATTTGGTAGCCAAAAAAATAATTGAAACGGTCTCAATAATGGTGGAGCTCAAGCGAAGCAAAGTGGAAACTTAACGAGCACTAAAAATTTAGCTTGTGCTAAAAAATCAATTGGTAAGAAATTTGGAGTGATTTCAAACCTCAAGAAAAAGGGAAAGAGGTGGCCACCTCTTTTAGTGAGTTGTTTGCTCAAGACCCAAATTTTCTAGAACACCTCAATTGGCATTAGTTATATCTTCCCAGCTAGAGACAATTGTGCGCTCTCCATCTTCCACTATGGTCATGTGTAGGTTTCACAACCCGTCAATATAGCTAGAAGAAGAATTTTTTGTATGAAAAAGAAGATAAAATTTTCCCAATATTTAGTTGGGTAGTTTTTCTCATGATGTTTTTTTACATAATTTATATTTCAGTCTTGATGAATTAAATAGAAATGACATGTTTCTTGATTCTCATCATTGAATTTTGTCTCCTAGAATGTTTGATGTCTTATAGACCTCCCTAATTAGTATATTGTGAGGGATGCTCATAATTATTTTATAGCATCGGACACATTTTTTTTGCAAGAGGTTAAAATTATAGGACTTTTGGCGAGTCAACTCATTTTTATTGCAATCATAATGTGAATTGCGGAGGAGATGTTACCTTTGTCTCTCCTAAATGATATTCACACTTAGTTGATCATGGGTGCACAACCCACCAACTGGGTAATTTGGGCCATCTTCAATATTGAAAATTTATTTGGAATTATTAATATTTATGCTTCTAATGATGCTATTAAAAGATCTCTTTTGTGGTAGTGTATCACTAATTTAATACCTATTGCCACTTGGATTTTATGTAGACTTTAAAATATGGTTGAATTTCTTTATGATGAAGATATCACTCTTTCTATGTATTGGATAGTTGGAAAAAGGGAAGCTTGGTGTTTTATGTGTAATAATTTGGACCTATTTAATCCTAACATGGGATGCTAGGTCACACTCATTCCCATACATGTCATTTTTTTTTGGATGACTCTGATAGAGTGTATAAATGACTTGATCATGCCATTATTTTTGCTCAATATTTTTCTCTTTTACCAACTATTTTCCTCTTCCAATGGATCCTTTGTTAGAGTTTACACTTTTTGGTCATTGTCTCAACTGATTTTGTATTAAATGGATAATTTATCCTCCCAAGACAAGTAATATGTGGCTTTTCCTTATGAATTCATTATTGATTCATTAGCCCATGCTGACCCGCATTCATCAAGTGTGGAATCTTTTAGATATGCCTATTTAGTAGATTGGATGGATTGATTGTTGGAATGGGCCTATTAAGTACACTTCCCATTTCCTTCACTTTTATATCCTCCATTTGGTGATGTTCCATTTCTATGCATATGTGGCCACCACCTTGGATCTTTGCCAAGCCACTACGACACTTGAAGCTAAACCCTTTACTCTTGTTTTACAGTTATAGGTGATTTAGCTCTACCAATGGAAGAAAATAAATAATAATCATTTGTCTCTAGAGGGACCCAAATTACCTCTCACTTGCATTGGTTAAAGGTGAGAGATAGTGATTCTAAATATTTTTCTTCAAGATCATTACCCTCATCATACTTCTCAAGGTATCAAAAAATTAAGGATGACCATCAATTTCTCATAGATCTCCTTAATATTGTTCAAGAATTTTTAAAGTATTATGAAGAGGTTTTAAAAGTATAAGATAATTCTCCTAAGTGTGAGCATGCTTTAATAGAATCCTTCAAGGTTGTTCCTTGTCAACTTTCTTCTTCTCAGAGACCTATGTTTGATCAATTGATCTCCATTGCTAATATTTAGGAATTCATTTTTACCATGACCAATGACAAAGCCCTTGGTTATAATGGAATTTCATGTGAATTTTGTAATAGCCTTTGGGATTGTGTTGGTGAGAATCTTCATCAAGTATATTGTGAAGCTTTTCATTCCAATTCCTTAAGAAAAATATTATCAAAAGAAATATAAAACTCATACCTAAGTTTACAACTATAGGGTAACTATGTTGGTCAATGTGTACTACAATATAGCCAAAGATCCTTCATTGAAGTTGTACCTGTGAACCCCTAAACTTGCATATGCACAAAGATGACAAACATGGTTAATGTTAGATCAAAATGCATGCAAATATGAGATTCCCCATGAAATCCACCTATTTAAACTAATATTAAGAAATGAAGAACAAACTCAAATAACATGAAAGTAAATCCTAATCTAGCCAATAGATTGATGATCCCATGGGGGAATTGGTGCCAATGGAGTGTTGCAATTGGCCCTTTCCCAATTCCTATGTTGCAATGTAGATTGATGAAGAAATGGTCAAATCTCCAAAGAGATTTGAACATAACCTTGGTGCAAATATGAAAATGTGTTGAATGCTTGGATGAAATGAGCAAAATTAGTTCTCAATTGGAGAGAGTAACTTTACATATGAATTGTGGATGATGATGGATTTGAGTATAGTAAGTCTACTCAAATTGTGGATGATAGAATGAGAGGAAATGTCTCGCATTTATAGATTCCCAAGTTGGAAGAATGAGGGATTTGGAGCAATGTGGGATCATTCAACACCCAATGGCCAAGTGCCACTTGTCAAGATGTGAATGGTTGAGGAATGAGCACATTTTGGTCAATGTGCATGATAAATGCCAAGAGATTCAAATTTGAATTTTGAATGTGACATGTGAGAGGGAAAGAGAAATAGAGTTAATGTCACTTGGCTCAATGCACAAGGACATGTAAGAGGCATTGAATGCCTTGTTGGAAGGACCAAGTCCACTTGGACTTTTTGAATTCAAATGAGGGAATATTCCCTTTTGATGCTTTTGTGAGGGAAAATAGAGATTTAATAAATGAATTAAATCTATTTTCATGTGCAAGTTGCATTATCTAGAAGATTTTAGTGATAGAGATTAACTTAATCAAGATTTTGATTAATTTAATGAAGGATTAGATGATTTGACAATTTTGAGTTAAATTGATGTGTTTATTTAAATCAAAATTGAGAGGAAATGATTTATTAAATAAATGATTTGATTTATTTAACTCAAAGAGGAATATGTTAGATTAAATCAAATAAGGTTTAATTTATTTAATTTAATAAAAAGACTTTAGAGATTTTAATCAAATAAAATGATTTATTTAATTAAACTGAAATGTAGGGTTAATTAAATTAAATTGATTAATCTAATCAAAGGAGGTGATATACCTAATCAAATGAATAATGATTCATTAGATTAAGAGACAAAATTATGATGAAATGCTGAGAGTGTGATTTTAGAGGAAATGATGTTAGCGATCAGGATCAAGTGTGCCAAACCAGAAATGTTCATTTTCCATGTCTACATTTTGCCCCTCTTTGAAGCAATGTATTTGTTGCATTGATTCAAAGAATAAACTTTTGTGATCAAAGTTCAAAATTTCTCGATTTTTCAAATGCCCCACTATTGCCCCAGCGAGAAGGATTACGTTGGTATACTGCCCCCTCGAGAGATCGAGCGGAAATGTTCAATTTTCTGATCGAGATCATGATAAAATGCGAGAGGAGTGGTTCTATTGATCAAAGGACGTAAGATAATTCTTTGATGTAGACATTTCTGATGATGTATAGATAGTCATCGGCCATGGGTAGCCTCGTGTATACCTTGATACAACACACCGATTATAGATAGAAATGTTACTAAAGATAGAAGAATAAGAAGAATAGAAGGAGGATCCACACAAGTTCACATTATTACTGATGATGATGATGATTTGCATTGCTAGGAGTTGGGATTTTCAAAGGGCTAATTGCTTTATGTTTGATAACACACATAGGTATGATGCATCAAGGTATAAAGGACTAGGATGGCGTGGTACCTAGTGTGAGGGATTTTGACTCGTCAATCAGATAGGAGTATTCTTGTTCACACTTAGCATGCATCCTTCATTTAGGATGTAGTTTAGACATTCTAAACATCTCGGACCAAAACACGGGAAAGCAAGCTTTCCTATGTGGTCAACAAGATATCTAAAATATTCTCTCCACAAACCAAACAAAGTATATATGACTAAGTTATTTTACAAGTGTATTCCACAAGTGCAGCAGATAAAAAAGATAATGATCTTTGCCCCATTCCTTTCTCTCTAAACCTGTTTTGTTTAGGCATCATTGAGAGGTCCTTGGAATGAGCTCAAAATAAGATAAGTCTAAAAAGACCAAATAAAGTGAACAAACAAGCTAATGTTCTTCGTACCACTAGCCAAGGCTAAACTATTGTGGGGTAGTTGATGCCTATGTCCATCATAGGAAAGCTTCATCCTAGGACATGTAGTGATTAGTGTTTTGATGGGATTGATTGGGTGATAAGCTATTGATACTCCGAGTTGACCAACTTGCTTGCTTACTGATCTAGACTTGAGACTTCAATGATTAGGTGTTCATTTTGGAACCTGCTAAACTTGCTTCTTATTAACTCACCAAAGGGTGAAGATGACGATGATTTATTATGAGTGATAAAAAACACGGGTGAAAGCGAGATGAAATGGATGCACCATTTTGGATTTTTCAGATATTTTGAGGCTGTTTTTGATATTTTTGAGATTTTACAAATGTTTTTGGCATTTTGTGTCTCGGGGGCCGATCAAGGATGGCCTTGCCTACATTTAAGCTCAGAGACGACGTAGTTTGACTGATGATGGATTGGCTCAATAATGAGATGGACAAACAGATTGCCATTTTATTGTCTAAAGGACTGACTTAAGATGCAGACTAGATAGGCAAACGAATGGCCAATGTGACGAACGCCTAAGGACTGACCCTAACCATCTCGGGTGATGATCAAAGATCAACCTTGCCTACGTTCAAACTCAGAGACAACGTAGTTCAACAAGGTAAAAGACTGACAAGACTCAATAATGAAATTTTTGAAGATTTTTCTGATATTTCGACATGTTTTGGATTTTGATGGATTTTTGAATTTTTTTGGATTTTTCGCATGATTTTGATGATTTGGATAAGATATTAGTGCTCTTTTTTGGGATTTTGTTGAAAACCAAGCTTAATGTTGATCAATTAGATTGATGGATGGATAGTTTGACTAAGTGTGTTAAGTCAAACGAAAGTGATAATGCACTTGTAAAATCTAGGAAGTTGTGTTATCCTAGAGTAAACTCGTGCACAAGATGATGGTTTGACTAAGTGTGTCAAGTCAAATGAGGTGGTTATGGATTTGATAATTTGGCTAAGTGTGTTAAGCCAAACAGAGTGATGATAATGAACTTGTAAACCCAAGGAACTTGTGTTATCCTAGAGTAAACTCGTTCACAAGATGATAATTTGACTAAGCGTGTTAAGTCAAACAAGGTGATAATTGATTGGATTTGATTGATCAAGACTGATGAAGCTTGATTTAGAACAAAATTGCTTTGATGGTTTGATGTGACATTGACGCACAAGTTAGATGTGACTGATATGAATTGTTTGGATTGATGTTCGACGAAAGATAAAGCTTGATGAGGAACATCTTCATGTCAAAATATGCCATGGGCTAGTGATTTGGATTCTTGGCTCACAAATGCTTTGACCAATTTTCTTTCATGTTTTCCAATGTTCAAATCACTTCATAAGTTGGAGTATATATATCAAGATTTAATCTTGAAGCAAGATGGAAATATCTGCCCCCAGTTTCTAGCAATGTATGAAATGCCATGGGTGGATTCTTGGATAAACGGATGGACGAATGGATATGGATCATCTTGTGATAAGATAAGGTGTTCAAAAAGCAGATGCACCTTTGGATAGTGGTTCAAGGTTCAGATAGCATTGGGTAGGATGGGATCAATGAAAATGACCCATGTCAAGATGTTTACCACAAGCAAGTGTAAAGTGTGCACCAAAACTTCATCAAGATCTAGATAAGGTAGATAAATGGAAATGGGTTGGATAAATGGTTCGTGGATGAACGGATTTATGTATGGAAAGTTGGCTTTTATTATGGATACGATGAGATGCTTTCTCCTGAACTGACGCATGTAGATGATCGATTCTACACATGATGCCTGTTTGCTAGGTTTTCATCATGGTACCTGTCCAAAGTGCCACTGAAGTGGTTTTCACTAGAGGACGATTTTTCTCTTTACTGTTTTCAATCCTTTTTTGATTTTTTTGATTTTTTTGTATTTTCTGAGAGATTTTAAGCTAATGTTGAACCTCCTAGTGGTGCTGATCTAAATGCTTCTTTTATAATGTGCCATCGATATCCTGTTTGAAGAAGCTGCTTTGTCAAGACACGTGCACTTGTATGCAACTTTTGAGATCCCTGATTTGCTTTGCTGATACCGGAGTTAACTTTGTCTTTGTGCACACATCGCGATAGAGTGCCTTTTGAATCCTTACGATGAAGGTTCGCTGCCAATACATGGTCAATGTGAGAATTTGATATCATGCGTGGAGGCATGGATGGAGTGTGTTTAGGAGTAAAAGATGGATTGGTCGAAAGTTTGGAGCCTTTGACTCTCCAAACTTGGGAAGATGAGCAATAATGGGTGGATACGGAAGTGTTTGTGGAATTAGGACCAACTGCTTGATAAAATTTGTACGTCACTTGAGAAGATTTCTTTTGCTTTTGTGGACGTCTTGGATGGATACTGTTCCCTTTTTTATTCTTCCCCATAGTTTCTTTGACTGATGGAGTTTGATAGGGATAATATTTCTTTGTATTCTTTGGTATCCATATGTATTTGATTTGTCCTTCATGCTTCTTAGCTTCTTTTTCTTTGATAACATTATTCATGCTTCGATTCAAGTCTCTCTTTTGACGTTGGTCCCAATTTGTGGATGGGGTGATGGGTGGATGAAGATTCATGACATTGCGGGTTGTAGTATTGGCATTGGTTTCATCATAAGGATTCTTCATGCTCCCTATGTTGATGTTTGCTTGAGACAAAGTTGCCCCTAGTTTTCTGGAAGTATCACTAATATGTTGAGATCCCTTGATTGTTGAATAACCAAGGCCTTGATGCTTAGGATTTCCAAAAATCTGCACTGGTTCCAGAATACCATGTTCATGTAGGCCTAATCCTTTGCCTTGATAATTCATCTACTAAAAAAACTTATTTGCAATAGGATACGATTTACCTTAGAAACAAGGTGCTAATCCTTCTCTGCTCTGTGGTAGATCATCAAATGTCATAGCTCTTTTATTGATAAGATGATTTTCCCTTACAAAGGTGAGTGATCCAAGCTTATAAGTGATAGGATCCTCCATATGTGGGATGAATTCTTGATTGGTATCTTTAGCTTGATCTTGTGAGATATCAGATTCTAGTGCTTCTTCAAGAAGTGTTGATAATTCGTTGTCCTCATTAAAGTCTTCCTCATGATCCATTGTTGATATTCTTTCACATGACATTTCTGATTCACGACTTATGTAGAAGTCTTCTTCATGATTTGTTTCTACTATGTCTCTGGATTTCTCTATATCTTGATCATGTGTATAAATGTTAAGAGTAGGAGGCTCTTGTTCCTCCGTAATTATGTCAAGAGTATGAGACTCTTGTTTTGAATGAAGATCATCTACGTGTCCATCCAAAGAAAGCATCTCATGGGTAGATGGAGGGGTATGTGCTATATGGATATGATCATTATTTGTGACATCTTGTAGGAGAGTGGCCATCACCTCATTGTAGTATCTTGCATATAAAAATTCTTGATCTTGATTAATGTTGGAATTGCTTTCAACATGCTTTGGATCAAGTTTTTGACATGGGTCAGTTTCAAAGGATGTATTGCTTTCAAAGGGTTCCTGGACATCTTCATAAGGCATTGGAAGTGGCTCAATATCCTCTTGATCTTTGAATGGATTTGGATAGTGTAGTGTCAAAGATTCTTTTAGTATTCTCAACTGCGAGGTCGAAGGATGTCACTGTGTCTTGGGAAAGACCATTGCTAGACTTTGATGGAAGATTTTGATCATGCTTTGGAATAAGTTCTTGAGATATGTCCTCTGACTCATTAGGTGATGTAGAGACATTGTCAACATGATCATTTGTGGATGGACCTTGGTTTATGTCAATAGGATCAAATAACATCAACACTCCTTGAAATAGATCTTTGTAGGAGGGGTCTTGATCATGACTAAAAAATGGATCTTGTTGTGTGTTGATTTGATCATCAAATGAGGTGGAAACATCTTCAAGGTGTTCATCGATGGATAGATCTTGATCATTGTTTTCAACAATTGTGTTGGGAATCTGTTGCAAGCTCTGCTGTGGGAGTAATGTGTGTGTTTGTTGTTGTTCCAACAAAGCTTGTTTTTGGTCTCGTTGATGGATTGCTTGCAATAGTGCTTGGAATTGTGCTTGCGTCTGCCAAGCTTGGTGTTGGGCTTGAACTTGAGCATGTTCCTGTTGGGCTACTTGAGTCGCTTGTGCAACTTGTGCGGCTTGTTGGGCTTGGAGTGCCTTTTGGCGGGAAGCTTGTTGTGTGGCTTGCAAGATGATGGAGAATGAATTTTTCATGTTGTGTTTTGGTGGTGGTGGAATGGGAATGGTGTTGATTGTTGGGGTTGCTTGGATGGTTTCCATCTGTTGTTGCGATATCGATGGAAAAATGGGGGAATTTGGTATGATGCTTTGATTTTGTATTATAGTTTGACTTTGAACATTGTTGTGGTCTAGAATCATATTTCCTTGATTTAAGTAACTTTGATTTTGCATGGTGTTACCTTCACTTGGATCAATACCTAGAGTCGTCAACATATTGTTTGGATTTTGAATGATATTGATGGGATTTGCAAACATGTCTAGCCCAAATTTTACCAAGTGTAGATTTGAAATGGTCATGTTTGGTAAAGTTGCACTTGGCATGTATGGATTTGGTGGGATAATGTTGTTTGGAAAACTCATGCATTGAGTGTTTGGTTGATAGATTTGCATATTTGGACTTGGATTTAAATCTATCATTGGGAAAGGTGTTCCAAACTTTAGGTTGGGCATGCTCACATTTGTTGTACCATTGATGTTTGGACATGATGATGATGCCATGTCTAAATGTGAGTTTCGATAATCAATTGGCATTGCGAGACTTGGATAGTTCAACTGATTTGGATTACTCATGATGGATGGATCAAATTTATATTCCATTTCCCTCTTGTGTTGTTATCTTGTTACGAAAGCGAACCTCTAAGGTGTTTAGCACCAATGATGAGATGAAAGATGCAAGGGTGAGTGATATGGGTGTTTGAACGTTTAGGAACTTTGGATCACTGCTAGACTTTAGGACTTGATTTGGTTTGATTTTGATTGGTGATAGTTTGACTAAGTGCGTTAAGTCAAACAAGATGATAATGCACTTGTAAAATCTAGGAAGTTGTGTTATCCTAGAGAAAACGTGTACACAAGATGATAATTTGGCTAGGTGTGTTAAGCCAAACAAGGTGATGTTGATTTTCCAAAAGTCTAGCATAAATGATGTTTCCAAGGTTCCAAAAGTTGTTGGTGAGATGGAATCTTGATAAATGTTTTGAGAGATAGGTGAAGTGATGATTTTGATCCTAGATGACCCTATAAGGACTTACTTACAAGACCAAGGTGATGAAGAACATGCTTTTCCCTAGGAGTAATTCAAACCATAAGACTAATGTTTGCATGAAAACTCAATGACCCAAAAGGGAACAAGCACATGTGTGGTTCAATTGTCTGTTATCTTGGTTTAATGCATTCTTTTTACCAAAGACACTTGCTTGCTTATGTTTCAAACTATATGTCTAATGTCCTACTTTCGTTTCTCATCCCACAAGGTCCATTGTGTGGAAATCGAGGAAAATAGGGCAAAAGTTTCTTATGTTTAACCTTGTTGAAAACAAATGACGATAGAATCCATGCACTTAGAAACCTCTAAGGATATAATCCTTAGGGAAAGCAAGAGTGCCTAAATTCATCAAAGGTATTTGTCTCCTCAAAGGGGTTTCAAATTTGAAGGTCTTGTGAATGTTCGTTTTCAAATGTTTTCGAGAGCCAAGCAATGTGCTCTTTTCCAAACACTTTTACTATCCTAGGATGATGAGACAATATCTTGTTGGGTTCCCACTTGGATAAATCCAGCTGTGCATATCTTGTGTGAATGGCTAAATGCTTGACCACACTGGCTCCCCTCCATGACACTCACTTATTCGGGTCAGCCAAGCATTAGTACCCATGAATCTCCCATGGCATACCTTCCATTTCTACAACAAGACCGCATGTATAACATGGGGAGGCTTCAAAGGACATGAACTTTTGCACCAACAAGATAGACAAGGTTTTGGCATTTTTCTAAACAAAGGGTTCTAATGCGGGCATTCCGTTCGTGGGGGATTATCCAACTTTGGCGAGAGTCCATTGTTGTCCATCTCGTTGGAATAATCCTCGTGATTCTTGAACTTTCCTCAAGAATCCACACTTATATACCGGTTGGAAGTCGCTTGGCTTTAGCTTGTTCCCGGTTGGGTCGTTCCCTTGGGTGATTACTTTTTCCCACAAGGCAGGCACTCTAAGATAAACAAAATCAAGCTAACATATCCCATCATTCACACAACCTTCATTGAAAAACAAAGGGGAGAAACTTTGTAATATGTCGTGCTCACACTCGCATGTTTTGTTCAATTTTAAGTTCCCAAACCGAAATGTGGAGGCAATCTTTTTAACAACCTAATATCACAAAAAATATTTTTGATTCTCAAGATCACAATGAAGCGCGAGAGAAGCGCATACACATTTTGAATGATATTAACTTGTAAAAAAGATTACAAAACATGGAAAATATTTGTTCATTATAAACCTCAAAGCAATGATGACTTCTTTTTAAGCACCAAATGAAGTGTGAGTTTTCCTTGTTCAATTGTTACCTTTAAACAAAATCTAGTGTGTTTGCCTAAAGTTATTTTTAGCCCCTTGGCAACTTTTGAAATGAAATTTGATTTGTAATTTTTAGAACCCAATGGAAAATTAGTGTCCTAAAATCAAAGACCTTATCAAATCCTTTATAGAGTGTTTAAAAAACACTTTAGTGTTTAAAAACACTTTTTAAAAATAAGCATGGTGTCATAACAAAAATTTGTTTGTTCTTTTTAGTCCCAAAGTAAATCCAGTTTTCCTAAGGCCAAAGGTATTTAACAAATTTGGTTAAGGAGTGTTAAAGAACACTTTTAGTGTTTAGGAACACTTTGGGTTTGTAGACATGGTATCATGATAAACTTCTTCCTTTGCGCCAACCTGCAAAAATAAATGACACAAAATAGAGAACAACAATATAGCAAGCAAAGTCAATGCTCAGAAAATTCAAAATTTTAAAAAACGTGCCCAAATTTAAAAATAGACTATTCCACGCAGTGGAGTTTAGCGGGTGCGGCGGAGTTAGCGGGTGCGGTGCTACTTAGAAAATAGGCGGTGCTATACAGCGTCATGCGGTCGATTGTATGCGGTGCTCTGCAGAAACAGGGACCGCGAGTGCGGTGGAGTTTGCTATGCAGTGGAGTTTGGAAGCACCGAAGTTCGACAAATTTTCAAATTTCAAATGCGGGAAGCAATTGCGGTGCTATATGGTGTCGCGGTCTTCGGGGGGTGCGGTGCAATACAGCGCCACATATGAGTCCGTGGTGCAATACAGGACCGCGTGCCTGATCCGTGGTGGAGTTTCCTGTGTGTGGTAAAAAACATGAAAACGACGGAATTTTCCACAAAAAAACGTGATGAGATGTTTGCTGCCCTCCTTCTAGCGCCAAAATGTGAACCCCTAAACCTGCATATGCACAAAGATGACAAACATGGTTAATATTAAATCAAAATGCATGCAAATATGAGAGATTCCCCATGAAATCCACCTATTTAAACTAATATTAAGAAATGAAGAACAAACTCAAATAACATGAAAGTAAATCCTAATCTAGCCAATAGATTGATGATCCCATGGGGGAATTGGTGCCAATGGAGTGTTGAAATTGGCCCTTTCCCAATTCCTATGTTGCAATGTAGATTGATGAAGAAATGGTCAAATCTCCAAAGAGATTTGAGCATAACCTTGGTGCAAATATGAAAATGTGTTGAATGCTTGGATGAAATGAGCAAAATTAGTTCTCAATTGGAGAGAGTAACTTTACATATGAATTGTGGATGATGATGGATTTGAGTATAGTAAGTCTACTCAAATTGTGGATGCTAGAATGAGAGGAAGTGTCTCTCATTTATAGATTCACAAGTTGGAAGAATGAGGGATTTGGAGCAATGCGGGATCATTCAACACCCAATGGCCAAGTGCCACTTGTCAAGATGTGAATGGTTGAGGAATGAGCACATTTTGGTCAATGTGCATGATAAATGCCAAGAGATTCAAATTTGAATTTTGAATGTGACATGTGAGAGGGAAAGAGAAATAGAGTTAATGTCACTTGGCTCAATGCACAAGGACATGTAAGAGGCATTGAATGCCTTGTTGGAAGGACCAAGTCCACTTGGAATTTTTGAATTCAAATGAGAGAATATTCCCTTTTGATGCTTTTGTGAGGGAAAATAGATATTTAATAAATGAATTAAATCTATTTTCATGTGCAAGTTGCATTATCTAGAAGATTTTAGTGATAGGGATTAACTTAATCAAGATTTTGATTAATTTAATGAAGGATTAGATGATTTGACAATTTTGAGTTAAATTGATGTGTTTATTTAAATCAAAATTGAGAGGAAATGATTTATTAAATAAATGATTTGATTTATTTAACTCAAAGAGGAATATGTTAGATTAAATCAAATAAGGTTTAATTTATTTAATTTAATAAAAGGACTTTAGAGATTTTAATCAAATAAAATGATTTGTTTAATTAAACAAAAATTTAGGGTTAATTAAATTAAATTGATTAATTTAATCAAAGGAGGTGATAGAGCTAATCAGATGAATAATGATTCATTAGATTAAGAGACAAAATTATGATGAAATGTTGAGAGTGTGATTTTGGAGGAAATGATGTTAGCGATCAGGATCAAGTGTGCCAAACCAGAAATGTTCATTTTCCATGTCTACAGTACCATCTTCTTCCTTAAATTGTGCAACCTAAGCAAACAAGATTCATTAAATCTAAATATAGTAGTAGGTAATATCATTGTGGTTTGGAAAGGTATGGAATGGACTCAATGATCTTATGAGCAACCTATATTTATCAAAATTATTTTTTCCAAATATTATCATTTCATCAAGTGGCCTTTTATCCTTGTCATGCTTCAAGCTATAGGATTTGGTAATTATTTTATTCAATTATTTTGCATGAGTTTCCCTAATTATTTAATGAGTCTCATTATTAATGACCAAAAATCCAATATTTTATGGTCCATTCAATAAGGATTTCCCTTACCTCTAGCTTTATGTGTGCTTGTTGGTGAAGGATTTATATACCTTCTAGATGATTCTATTTCTCAAATATTGGTCAAAGGTATAATTATTTCCTAGATTTGTATGCCTCAAAATTTAACAATTGGCTATGTATTTTCCCCTTTATTAGTTTATCGATGTGGGTCTATAATAGATAGTAGATCTGATAAACATCTAAAGGAATCTTCCCCTTTGCTATTTTTTTCCTAAGTGTGCCCTTATATCATTCCCATATTGACCTCATGTGTTTAGGATACCAAAAATTAAAGGAATGTCTAGATTTGGTTGCGTCAATCTCCTAAGTATAGTGATAGAGATTTTGGAGGTTCAAGAGCCTCTTGAGCCTTAGACAAGGTTCAAAAATGGAAAAAGATCCAACATGTGAATGAATAATGGAAACGAGGTAATAAGGAAGTTGTGGAGTTCTAAGATTCATGAACTCCTCAAACCCCCAACATGGTTCATAATTTGAATATTTTTTCATAACTCAAAAACCTTGAAAAAGAGCATGATGTTGAGTTGCTAAGTTATAGATGTTGCAAAGTTTGTGAGTTCATGAAATTTATCAAATTATGACATGTTTTATTAATTTTTAACAATTGTGAAATATTGAATAATGGGAAAAGAGAACACATAGAAAAGAGAAATGAAGATTCTAAATTTTGCTAGGTTCACCAATTCATGAACCTTACAAGAATGTGGCATAGGTTCTCAAGTTTACCATAAGTGCAACAATGACACATAATTCCACTAAAATATAAAGGGTGTTAAAAGGAAGAGGAAGAATGAAAGGAACAAAATGAGTTATTTCTAAACGCACAAAGTTTGTGAATTCATGAACTTTGTGAAAGTGCAACTTAGTTTATGTATAATCAAAATATTTGGTATAAATGATAAAGGGATTAATTTTTTTAAAGGGTCAAACATTTCTTGAACCTATTGACAAGGTTCGTGATCATGTCAAGGTTCCCACAAAGGTGATAAAGAAAAAATAAAATTCGATTTACTATAAAGAGGTTTATGAATTTCAAAACCTCTTGAACCCATAGGTTGATTCTTAGAGTCCTCAAATCCCTATTGCTTCACTTTCCCCCACCCCTCTATGTGTTCTTATTGTTTCCCTTGGGTTGTAGATTTTTAAATAGATTTTGAACCTCAAAACTTGGCCCCTACATTTCCCTTTGTCTTAATCTTGACACTATTACTCTCTTTTTTCCTTGGAGTATAGAACTATAAAAGGAACTTAGAATTTGGCACCAAATATTCGATACCAAGTACTCCCACACCACAATCTATACACTCTTCTCTTTTTATCCCCTTATACTCATTGGTTCCTATCCTAGTTTTCATCTTTCCCCAAAAGTGAATTTTCCATATCATGTTGGACCAAAAAAGCTTAGGGAAACATTTCACCATCTCCTCTATGCTTTTTTTGAGTTTCCTTTGAGGACTCAATCTCCACTCGACCCGATTCCTAGTCCTTTCTCCCTTTACTCTCTTAACTCTTGTCATGCCATTACTTCTCTAGGGTCCAAACTTGTAGATAAGCCTCTCCCATTTTCACCTTTACCATTTGTTTATAATATGGTTCCTTTGTTATTCATCCCTTGACTCCTAGTTCCTCTTATCCATAGGTCCTTAAGTTCTTCTTGGATTTGAACCCCTACTAGGTACCAAATTCCAAAATTTGCACTAAAAGATACTTTCAACCCTAAAACCCTAACATAATGCAGTATTCTACCTAACCCCATGCAATGCAAAGAACTATTAACTACCAAAATGAATTAGCACATCCTCTAAGGGAGTTCTATTTTGTGAAAATGGCCATGTCCTAACACACATTGACCAAAAATCTAATTCTTGAGGATAATTTTTAGATTGAATAGGGGTGTTATCCCACATCTCCTTGGTATAACTCAACACATATGGCCATAATTACATGTTTGGTCCATGAGGAAAAATTAAGAAAGGGTATGGAAGACTATTGCAAGGTACCAATCATAATATTTTAATTTTTTTTGTATTTCTCACTTGCTTAGGTCTTGGTTTTCCATAGTTACATGTATGATCCACAAGGAGAAAAAATGAACAAAGGGTATGGGGGACTACTACAAGGTACCAAGGCTTGAGTTTTCATTTTTTAAAGGGTTGGCCATCTTTTGTTTCCAATCACCATAGTGAAAATAATATTCTAGGGTTTTGATAGCTTCATATCCATTCATCATCTAGGTAGTGAACACTCTATAAGTTACAAAGGGATAGCTCATAAAAGTAAATATATGTAATCTTGCACCTCATTGGCTAGTTGCAAGCATTTGGAGAATTCTTAGAAAAAAGAGGTCTGATAGTTTCCTTGTTTTTTGTGATTTTCTCTCACCACATTTTTTGGTGTGATTATAATATGAATCTAATAAAGATCACATTATAATTCATTGAAAGGTGCTATTTGTAATGGTCTTTTCTTTTATTGCATAAGAATGCTTGTAATTTTGGATATGAATAATTAAGTAGACTTGAATTCTTGGTATCCTACCTCAAATTTTTCTTCTCATGTGTTGTTATTATGGTTGAATTCTATTTTGTAACCCATTTAAGGAATTGACCTTAAAATATTGACTCTCCATACACCCTTAATATAATAAATCGTTCACTAATAGTATAGGGTTAGAAGTAGGGATTTATGTTACAATTTATAACCCATTTTTACACCCAAAGAAATATATATATAAAACCTTGAATTTTTAATCCTAAGAGAGTCATGTGGATAAGTGTGAGGAAATGGGAGACCAAAAAGGGGGCTTAGGTGGTCACTTTTTTTTATAAAATTAAGAAATATTGATCTTGGATGAGAATTTTTAAAGATAGTTACACTCAAAATTTGAATACACAACAGGGTAAGTGCACCAATCTATGACACAATTTTGGCTCTTAAGATGCCACTTTTTTTCTTTTTCTTTCTGAAATCAGCAAAATCTGATTTGCACGAGAAAATGAAGATAGTTATGCTCAAAATTTCAAGATGCGGCAAGAACAAAAGTTGAAGTGCTCCGAGTCTAGTTTCTAAGCTACTATTTTTTTTTTTAAATTAATGAATATTAAGGGTCTCAAAAAGGGGGGTCCCCAAAATAGGTCATGTTTTTATAAAACAAAATAGCATAGTGCCTTGGGCCTCCCCCCTTTTTGATTGACTTTTTTTTAAGAATTTCAAAAATCCCAATAGTGAGAAATTAGCTAACACCATGTAGTTTATCCTCATTCTTTTAGATAATTTTTTTAATGAATATATAATATTTTATGAATTTTCAAAGTGGACACATCTTGAAAAGCTTAAATTTGAGCATGCTCCCCCCTAATTTTTTTGCAAACTAATCAAAAATTGATTCTTTTTTCTTTCATCATGTGTAGAATGGAGTAGTTTCAAAAACTATAATTTGTTTCACATTTCGATGAACGGGTAAAAATTTATCCTAAAACTAGTACATGTTGGTTTTTGACCAAAAACAAAGACATTTACAATAGAAGGCCTAGATCAAAACCTTAACTAAATCAATTTGAATTTTTTTTTATATATTTAGATAGCTAAGAGAGAGGTTAACGCTATCATGGTTTTTTTATAAAATTTCATTGAAATACGTGCAAATGAGATAGGGAGCACAGAGGAAAATATGAGAAAATTTGGCAAATCCTATTAAATAACATCCAAAGCAGGCCATTTGGCCTACTTTGCACAAAACTAGAATTTCCCCTCTTTGGTGAACAACTTTGATAATGCTTAGAGTGCATAGTTTATGATCGCAGATGGATAGTCGAGGTTTTACCTTTCATACCTTCTCTAACTCGTTACCGTAACTGGATAACTATTTATCCCTCTGAAGTCTCTATCTCTCAGGTCTCACTGCCTCCCACGCGACCTAGACTACTCTCTCAGTCCAATCCCCTTTGTCAGGTCTCTTTCCCTCCCACATAGGTACCTAAATAAATCTATCTCACTCAAACCCCCTTTCTCACTCTCCCTCCCTCTCTCTCCCTCTTTGGTCTTTTTATCTCTCTCACTCCATCTCCCTCTCTTAGGTTGTTATCTTTCTCTCTTTATCTCTCTCTCTCAAGTCTTTCCCTCCTACCCCCTCTCCCTCTCTTAGATCTTTCACTCATTCACTCCCTCTATCTCTCTCCCATTCCTTCTCTCTCACTCGCTCTATCTCTCTCCCTCTCTCTCTCACTCTCTCTCGGGTATCTTCATCCCCCCTCCATCTCTCTCCTACTCCCTCTCTCTACCTCTCTCCCACTCTATCTCTCTCCCTCTCTCTCAGGTCTCTCCCTCCCACACCCTCTCCCTCTCTCTCTCTCAAGTATCTTTGTCCTACCCCCTCTCCCTCTCACAGTCACTCCCTCTATCTCTCTTCTGCTCTCTCCCTGTCCCACTCCCTCTATTTGTCTCCATCTACCTCTCCATCTCTCTCAAGTATCTCCCTCCCACCACCTCTCCCTCTCTCTCTCAAGTCCCTCTCTCTCTCATTCCCTCTATCTCTCATGCCCTCTATCTCTCTCCCACTCTCTCTCCCTCTCCCTCCCACCCACTCTCCCTCCCTCTTTGTCTCTCAAGTCTCTCCCTTCTACCCCCTCTCCCTCTTTCAGGCCTCTCTTTGTCTCTCTCACTCACTCCCTCTATCTCTCTCCCACATCCTCTCTCTCTCTCACTCCCTCTATCTCTCTCCCTCTCTCTCAAATATCTCCCTCCCACCCCCTCCCACTCTCTCTCTCTCCCTATATCTCATGTATCTCCCCCACCCCTCCATCTCTCTTGAATCCCTCTATCCTGAGTACTCCCTCTCCCTCCCACCCCCTCTCCATATCTCAAGTCTCTCTCTCTGTCTCTATGTCTCTC